>QEPC01010959.1:932552-1000284 GCA_003113815.1 Sphenodon punctatus | reverse complement strand
GTTTCATTTCAGTACAAAACTGAAATGAAACTTAAAGCAATCTAATAATCCTACTCAACGCCTGCTGTTCAGGAACAGTGACTAGCTCAGAAGGTGTTGGGAAGGGGGGAGGCAGATAGTTTTATTTCTTGCAAGCCTCTCCACCCCTGTTGCCTGGAAGTCTGCTCCTCAGTGACTAGTATTAACCCTCCCTGTCATGTTCGACCTTCCAGTGATCCTTTTTTTGCCACCCGAATGCGATCCGAACTGACTAAACTGTTCAGCCATTTCAGTGTTCTGTTCTGTTCGGTATGTTCGGGTTCGGGTTCGACTTCGGTCGTCCAAACAGGCTGAGTTCGGGTCAGACTCCGAACTTCCGAACCGTGTTTGCCCATCCCTATTTATTAAAAGTTATTGCAGTGCAGAGATGCTACTACTAGCGTGAACATAGGATATTTTTAGCACTTGGAAACCACTAATGAATTATCTAATGGAAATGGCTGAAAAGCTACTTCTGCTGCTACTAGTAGCAGAAGTAGTTGTGATTTTTAAGTCTATTCTGTCAAGTAAGAGTACACCACACAGCAGCAAGTTCAACTTTACTCAATTAAAAAATAAGAATTAATGGGTGAAAACAGACATGACGCTAACCACTCTTTAACCACCCTTAGTGGTCATTTATGCATGTTTCAGGACTGCATAGGGCACCAACACAGCCCTGCAACATGCATAAATAACCACCAACGGTGGTTAAAGGGTGGTTAGTGTCATGTCTGTTTTCACCCATTGTCTTGAGGCAGCTTGCAGCACAATCATATTTATTTATTTATTTATTTGTTTATTTCAATTTTATCCCGCACCCTCCTGCTCACAGAGAAGCTTGGGGCAGCTTACAACACACACAGTCAACAATTACAATTCATAATTAAAACATACTATTACTCACAATTTAAAAATTAATTTTAAATATCCTAAAAATACCAAAAATATACTAAAAGGGCAGAACCAATCTGTATGTAATAAACATATGTGAAATCATCCCATAATAATCACTATTTATTATAACCTCCCCCTTCTCCCAAGACAAGTCCCCCAGCCCCTGGGCCCCCCCCCAAAAAAAATCCAAGGCCAAGCCCCAGCCACGTCCCCAATGTACTCACCCAGCAGGCCCGAGCCCAGGCAGGGCAGGCTGAGCTTGGCAGCGTCTCCTCCCCACTGGAGGACAGGATGCTGGACTTGATGATGGCCCCTTGGTCTGACTTGGCACTACCTAACTTGCTTCCTTGACATGATTATTATTCATAAAATATTATATATAAATAAATACAAAGAGTGATCCATGAATGAAAAAGATTCAGTCTGACCACCAGCTGGCTGGCCAACTGCAAACTCACTCTCTCAAGAACGGAAAGAGAGATAAAATGGTGCCTGGTGGAGTCACCTTTATATATGCTCTGTTTTCTGGAGCAGCAGGCAGCCCCCACCCTCACACCACATGAGAGAAAAAGCTTGCGCTGAGTGAGACACTGAATAAAATACACAAAAAAACACAAGCACTCTCAACACCCCCCCCCCAGTTGCTGTTCCACCGGCCAATAGCACACACACACACACATCACAACAGTCACACACATCCATTGCTCCCCCTCCTGCCCCCTCTCCTGCCCACAGGGCGCCAAGGGCTACAGCCCATATAATGTTACTGTTGCTGCCAGTTGTCTCTCCATAGAGCTCCATGAAATACTGCCCCAAGAGATCCTGGCAATACGTTACTCTTTCCTATGCAAACGCGGTGGATGGCACTTCATAGCTGCCCAAACCGCGTTCTGCCAACTTTTGACCCTTACAGGCACCATCTCCTCCTCCTTCAATGCTGCAGAGCTGAGTCCCCCTCTCTCACCTTCCCCTCATGGCCTGGCCAAACTAATAGGAGGGGAGGCAGCGGCGCTTTTCAGTCTGCGCATGCGCAATCTTGAAGCGCGCTTCCAACAGGAAGTTCGGCGCGCAGGAACAACCATTTGACACAGCTGCGCTGGGCCTCGAACAGGTGGACAGCACTGGAACCCAGGGGACAAGGTAAGTTCGGGGTTGGGGTGCAGGAGGCCAGTAGGGGCAGTGCCCCTTGTTCCCTGGGGTTGCCACTGCGTCTGATTATTCCCCCTCCATGTGGCCTTGGATCACCAACCAGCTCTCTTTTCCTGGGGTCTAGTTTTGTACAAATACCTGCAGGTTTGTTCCCTCATCTGGTTTGGTGCTGAACAAAAAAAATTAGATTTTCCACCTCATGGGGTGGAAAATCCAGATTATAACCCATTCTATCTTTAAATTTGGAAGGCTAAATAGATAATTAACTCTATCATTACAATTATCCTAGTTTTTGAGGTTGGTTTGTTGGCTATTTGGATTTTTTTGTGAATTAGATTAGTTTTCTCTCCAAAAAACGTAAACGGTTCCTTTTAAATATATTGGAAATCTTCCCTGTACAGTGGCCATTCTCAGAACACTTACCACACTTGGAGCCGACATGGTATTTCTAGGTGCACTATATCATTGTTTCTAATACATCAGTATACAGAAGAAGACCTAAACATGCTGTGCAGTTCAGGAGCATTTATGTGTTTTTGGGGTTGTTGTTTTTTTTCTTTTGTTTGTTGTTGTTGTTGTTTTTCTATATAAAATCTATGTAGAGATTTGACTGCCTCAGAAATCAAGGCTTAGAACACGTTGTTAGAGGTGCCACTCATGCATTTGAAGTTTTTAATTGCTCCTAGTAGACTCCAAGGTCTTATGAACCTATAATTTCCATTGAGTGATGCCTGTCAAGGTAATGTGGGATCTCTGAGAAATTAGCACATGCAGTAAGACATTCTAGTTGGTAGAAACTAGATCCAGGACTTAGCACAGGGGATGAAACAAAATAGAGACTGTAGTGCAATTTCAATTGTTCAAAAAGCAGCTGTAAGGAAAAAAAACTGTTTGCTTTATCTCTGCGAGTTAGATTTACTAAATTTTTCATGGCCTGAGGTTTCAGAATTATACTGTGCTCTAATGCATCATGAGGACAGTAGAACCTTGTAGGCTGAAAAATAGCTAGAAGGCGTGTTGAAAAAATGACTATCACACAGTCCGCTTACTGTTTTAGAGTAAGGCTGAAGCAAGCAGCCAAATTTCTGCTCATGAGAAATTTTGCCAGACTGGGAACCTGGATTGATTTCTCAACTATTTCCTGATACCATTGCAATTTCTCTTTTCTTGCAATACCACGAGGTACTGCCCTGATTTACCAACTTTCTGCATACTGCTTACTGCGTGCCATTCATTTACTGCTTATTGCATTGCCAAATTAACTATTTTACTTCTGGGTTGTTTCTTCATTTCTGAGCCAATTGCTATGCAAATAGCTCACCCTTTAACCTCCCCACAGTGGCCCTTAACCTCCACTCCAGTGCCTTTAATCAGAATTGTTGTTCTGTGTTGTTCCTTGCAACTGGATTGCAAATTAGTAAAGGAATTTTGTACCAGCCAATGGATGACAATGAAGTACAAAGGAAAATAGAGTGCAAGAAATGCAGCATTGTGCTGGTATTACCTCTTGGGATTTGAAATGGATGGCAAAGCGGTAAACAGCAAAGCAGTAAATGGGATCCCGGCAAGTGAAAAGTCGGTATATCAAGAAACAAAATGTCAATCGAGGCATTACTGAGTACTGGGAGTTCTCAATTTGGCATGGTCGGTATTGGAAACCAGTTCTTGTTTCAGCCCTATTATAGAGCTGTGAACAATGAGACACTTCCTATATTTCATCTGCAGTCTGAAGGAGTTTACACTGGAGGTTAATAGTAGAAGGATCCTCAATCAAAGCCTGCTACAGGAATAAAATATCAAAGTGAAGAAGGCAAAGGGTGGAGAAAACTATGAAGAATTTAAGCTTTGTCCATCTTGTTACACAAACATTTATTTATTTATTTATTTTTAAATTTATTTTCTGTATTTGAACTGTCACTAGAAGAGAACGAGAAAGAAAATACAGTTGGGATTTTGATCAGAGTTTGTGAGAGTATCAGTCCATAAGGATGATGGAAATGTCAGTCATGAGTAAAGAGAGAGAAAAGTAATATTTTGGAGCCTTGCAAAAGAGGGGAGAAGAGAAGACAAGGTAGACTCTGTGGGGTTAGCTGGAAGACAACTGTAGAATAGTGATATTTGAGGGCCAAACTGGAGCTGCTTTGTTAGAATAGATACAGTTGTACGATGGAATTATGGGGCTATATATATAGCCCCATATATATATTATGGGGCTCATCAACTGTCTCTCTGACATCTCTACCTGGATGTCTCAACGTCAACTCAAACTCAACATGGCTAAAACTGAACTCCTTATCTTCCCCCCTCATCCTTCCTCTCCTTCCTCACTGTCAATAACTATTGATGGAGTCACCATCCTGCCTGTCCCCCAAGCCCGTAGCCTAGGCTTCATCTTTGACTCAGCCCTTTCTTTTAAACCCTACATTGACTCTGTTGCTAAATCCTGTCGCTTCTCCCTCCATAACATTGCTAAGATTCGCCCTTTTCTCTCTGTCTCGTCTGCCAAAACTCTTGTTCATGCTCTGGTCATCTCTCGCCTCGATTACTGTAACCTCCTTCTCACTGGCCTTCCCCGGTCTCACCTTTCTCCCCTCATCTCTGTCCAAAACTCTGCTGCCAGGGTCATCTACCTCGCCAGTCGCTTCGACCATGTGCAGCCCCTCCTCTCTTCGCTTCACTGGCTTCCCCTTCCTGAACGAATCCTGCACAAGCTCCTAGTCTTCACCTATAAAGCTCTTCACAACCTTGCTCCCCCCTACCTCTCTGCACTTATCGCCCTCCATACTCCAGCCCGTGCACTTCGCTCCTCCTCTGTCCCTTCTCTCACCCTTCCACGCCTTCCCTGCTCCCCTAAGCGCCTTCGTCCCTTCTCACTTGCTGCCCCCCATGCCTGGAACTCCCTCCCTGTCCACATCCGCCTTGCCCCCTCCCTTCATACCTTCAAATCTCTCCTTAAAACTCACCTCTTTCGCTCTGCTCTGTCTGACTCTTTATCCTGCTGAGCCACTATTCCTATACCTACGATCGGTTTACCCTTATCCTTGCAACATGGACCTGCCTGCTGTCATTCTCATTGTAACCAAGCCAAGTACGTGCACTTGAGACCTCGCATCTTCATGAATGTTAGACCCCTTGTCTCTCCCTCTGTTCCCCTTCCTAAGTCTCTCCCCCAGCTCCTGTCTCTCAGATTGTAAGCCCTAGGGGCAGGGACCCTGTCTATTTTATTACTTTGTAAAGTGCCAGGTACACTGCTGGCGCTATATAAATGTTTGTTAATAATAATAATAATAATAATATATAATTTTTCGACATTGGGGGGCACAGACAGAACAAGGCGTCTTTGCGGTTATATGGACAATTACATTCTCCAGAGAAGACTGTGAGGCCTACAGTAGAAGTGAAATGAAAATTTGTGCAAAGAAATAAATCCTTTGACTTTGCACGATCCTCACCAAAACTGACAAAGTGGATAATAACTACTAGTCATTTGCGATTTGGCAGATACCCATTTCATATACTCAGCACTATTGTGCATCCACAGCAGCCAAAAGGAAGCAACCAAAGTACTAGGGATGAGACTATTGGCAAATTATCGGTTACTGGTTTTATCGGTATCAGATTAATTCGATATTGGATTTATCGGTATATGGTTTTTTTAACATTGCCGATTTTTCGGATCTTTAACATTTGTGACCATTGTTAAAATGGCCACAATATTAAAGATCCAAAAAATCAGCAGTGTTAAAAAAATGATATACCGATACCGATATTATCAGTATTATCGGATTAATCCAATATCGCCAATTATCGGCATTATCGGATTAATCCGATACCGATAGTCCCATCCCTACAAAATACTGAAGCAACCTAGCCAAATTAAATGAAATAAATACAGTAACCAAAATGACTACCCGAATAAGTGGCTCAAAGAATGCAAGTTTCAGCTGCAGATATTATCCAGATATTCGGATAGCTATCTGAAAATGCAAATAATATCCACGAATTTTAAAAATCCACTATTCATTTCAGCTCTATCTTATCCCTTAATTCAGTACTATTAGAAAACGTGCCCCTTCCCATGTTTCCCGGGTTGTGTCTCTGCTTTGCCTAGCTTCACTTGGATTTTTTGTACGCAGCCTGTTTAGAAAAGGGGCTTTGTCTGCTGTGTAATGGAGGCTGGTGAATAACAATGTCATGGAACTTGTTCTGAAGAGGCATATTACATGCTCCCTCTGACAAAATCACATGGGAGCCCCTGCAGAAATGTCATATGAGTCGTTGATGAATGGGATCTCCTTAGAGCATACTAGATGGTAATATCACTTGCTTCCTGACAGCAAGGAAAGCATAGCTAAGTCCTAAGTAAACTTGGAAAGTTTTTGAATTTGTACTTCACTTATGGACAGCTGTCAAAAAAACCAACAACTAAAGGACAAGTAACCTTTCAAGGAATGTGACTATTGAAGCTCTTGATCTCTGAATCTGAGGCTTAAAATCATTCATTAGGCACTAGCAGGAAAGAACGCTGTGCACAGCATCACTTACTGTAGAAAACAGCAAATAAAAAAAGTAAACCGTCAGAGGGGCTGGCAGAAGCCCTTTATGTGGGGATTGCATTGAAGCTAGGCTCTTATTTGAAAGGCTATCTTTTCATCTCAATATGGAGTGCAAGTCTAAATTAGCATAAACAGATAGAAATGCTACCATGCCGGAGACATAATTGCTATTACTACTGCAAAAGATACGCAAAAGCAACTTTCAATAGTCTGCACAAGATTACAACTCAAATAGATGAATAGTTTGAGGGTGGGGGACATAGCCAAGTAGTAAAGGAAAAAAATGCTTCAATATATTTTATAATTCCAAAGGGAGAAATATAAACATCTTGTGGATTCCTGAATGTGTCATAATTCCAGTGTCAGTGGCATTTTACCTTGAGTATTCTGGTATGGCATCACTGACAGACTTGTTCTTCCCACTTCCTACTTCTGATTTCCGTTTGCTGGTCCTTGAAGGTAGCATGATTTAGTGGTTGGATTTAGGAGTTTGTCACAAAAACATAGGTCCATCTGTTTTCACAGCATCCTGGAGTGTTTTATTCACCCATGTAGCCTTCATGCTGTGGGCATGTAATAAGCCCATCACCATGACAACTGAATGCAGTCAGAAGAATTAGAAATCAGTCCTAACAGAAAAACAGAATTGCTTAGATTAAATAATAAAAATAAAACCTTGGGGCCCAAATCTGCCATAATTACTCACTCTGAGTAATACCCTACCTACTGAATAATCATGACTTCAAGAAATAAAGGTAACAGACTCTGACTGCTATGGAAATAGAAAGTGTGTCCAAATGGTATATTTTAAAATTGTTTACTTGCAATAGTTTCTACTGCAATGCAGCATCTTGTCTAGCAATGTACCTAAGGTGGTCACAAATATTATTTATAAAAGATTTATGGTATTTATTGTTGCTTTTAAATCCTCCTTGCCTTGTTAGGAATATGTCAATTGATAGGACATATTTCAGGAGATAAGTCATCTTCTTACCCACCCCCCATTTCTCACCCTCCCACGGTCACCATTTTTCTTGCAATGCCATCTCCTTTTTCAAAGTGATCCTGATCAGAGAACATTAACCGTGTTGTGAAAGCAAGAACGGTAAACAAACAATGTGCTGAGGCAGCAGACTACTGAATTCCATGAGATGTGCTGAATGATAGATAGCAGGAATTATCCTGCTAAGTGTCCCCTACTGACAGCATTAGAAATGGCAGTGCTTGAAAAACACCTTGGGCTTGTTTTCCACATCCTGTGCGTCTCCCACTGCGCTCAATAAAAGAGGCCTGATAAGAAATAATTTACTAATTAGTGCTGTGGGTCTGATGAAGGCCTGAATCTCACTTTTAATCTAATTGCTAAAAAATTCCTGTTCCTTATGCAAAAAGTGGTGCTTTTAGAACATCCATTTTAAGTTATTTCCCATTTAGAGTCTAATTATGATTTTATTTTTTAATGTTGCAATAGTACATGTACAGGCATAACATTTACTGGGTCCAACATCGTCTCCCCTCAGACCTGTTCCATATTACCTTGAGTCTAGAAGCTTGCTTTTCCTAATCATTCTGTTTGTATGCTATATGTGTGTTTGCTTTAAAGTATCCACAGAGCTGTACAGAGCACACTGTTGCTTTTATGCTTTAGCACTGGTGTGGTCAGGTTTAATCTGAATTTGGCAGACTTGACTTAGGTTTAAGTATCAGACTATAGCTGGTGGTTTGATGAAGACATGAGCCCAACTGGTTCATTTATTAACTCTGTGACTGTCTATAGAGTGTGAAATCTTTTTTTTTTTTTTTACAGAAAAGTAGGTTTGTTCCATGGCTATTTTCAAGACTGTACTTCAAAAAAGCACTCTCTAGATTTAGGCTTGGATGCTGCATCATTAATGTTTAACAAAGAACTAAATCTGGCCATCATCGGCATAGCAATGCTAAAGTCTTTGGATCTGACTGGTTCCCCTGTGAGAGGATATGAATGGCAAGCAAGATAGGATTGGGTATGCAGCTTTAGATGAAGCACCATAGGGGGCTTCTGACAGAGCTGGATACACAGTGCAGCAAAATTGTATAAAACAGAAATTACACCATCTGAACGACTAACATATTCTCATTCCCAAGAGGAGGAGGAGGAGATGAAGATGAAGATGAAAGCAAAATTAAGGAAGAAATCCTAACTTTAAATTATTCTGGGAATTTGAGTTAAAGTCCAGAAAATCAGGGCTGAGAATGAATTCAAAATCACCCTTGCTGAAAACTGCGAAATTTCCAAAAGCTTCAGAGTCCCTTTGGAAGCCAGTAGGCCCTGAATTCACTTAGGTGGTTTGGAATTTTACCTGTAGTCAACAAACATTTATAACGGGGAGACAAATGACCTTGTCCTACATATAGGGACTTCTGTCTTGAGCAGAACTTCCCAATCTGTGGGCTTGACAACACAAGTGGGATCATACTAATTGTGAATGGGGTTGTATACCTGAATATTTGAGATATTTTGAATGGCTTTTTTGCTGTCTGAAACCACGGGAATATGCTTAAGTCTCCAAATGGGATTCCGACTGCTTATCGGTCCAAACAAAAGAAACAAAAGTCCATTTTGCCCATGCACAAAAGACCCAGTCAGAATTCTGACTGAAAAATCAATAAGCCATTCTGATTTCATGGAAAACTCTGAAAAATCGTAATGATTTATTCAATCCAGCCTGATTTCTGAGGTTTTTTTCCTACTTAGGGCGGATTCAGACGTGTCTTTAAATCGCACAGCTGCCTCGGCAGCATCGTCTTTTTCGCTAAATTGTGTGTGTGTGTGTGTATGCGCGTGCATTAGAGTCTTTCTACCCAAATGTATTAGCTTGCAATTTTCAAGGCTGACTCTCACTTTGTTCATTCCTGTCCACCCCTCAAATTGTTCTAGGCTCATTTATTATTTTCTCTCAACCCTCATGGGGACTTACAATTCCCATAGCTTTATATCAGCTGCACTTTTAATTAATGTGGTTTTTTACTACTACTTTGACACTATTGATGTAAATGCTAAGCAAAAACAGACATAACACTGACCCCAATAAACATTTCACCGAAACAAGAGGCAAAAACAGAATAATTATTCTTTGCTTATGGACTGTCATCAGTTTTTGATCCATTTAGCAGTACTTTAACTCAAGTCAATTCAGTTGTTTCCTAATTAAATTTCATTATTAGCTTTACCATTCAGACCTTGTTCTTTAAATATACATGATCAAGAATAACTTCTTTAACAATTAATTTATTTATTAAAAGTTTCACTAATCAAGGTATCAGCTATGAAACACAAAAATTAAATGCATACACTTTGTTAACAATGGGAGATATTAAGAAATGTAGGTTATATATAAGGAGCTGCCTAACCGAGTAAGACTGTGGTCCATCTTATCCCAGTATTGTCACAACTTGACAAGACTGCAGGGTTTAAAATCCAGGTCTCTGGCAGAGGCCTCACCCAGGCGTGCTACCTGAGACCCTCCAGGATCCCCAGCAGAGGCCTCACCCAAGCATGCTACCAGAGACCCTGAATCAGAAATGTTGGGTTGAGGACTTATACATGTAACTTTGGACCGTAAACATGGAAAGTATGCACTCTACCACCTGAGCCATGGCCCATTACTTACTAGTAACTGAGTTCTTCAAGAGAGCTCTGCGTATTCTCACTGTTGGGATATCTTCCTGCTCTTCTTCATCAGCAGTTTCCAGGCAAAATGCCTGGAATAATCTAGAAGGGAGTTGAGGCTCTGCTTTAGCACACTCTCCCACTCCCGTCCTTTCCCTTTCCCGTCCTTTCCCTTCCCCTCCTCTGTGCAGGCTTTTGATCTTGTGAAAAGAGGGAGGATAAAAGAAGAAGACAGAGCTTCCTCACCTCAAGTTCTTTCAACCCAAAGGCAAGAGCACAATGATTTATGTACTTCAAGCCAGAGTGGAAGGATGGGCAAGTAGTATAATACATGGAGCTTTCTCAAAGAACTAAGTTACTGGTAAGTAACCTACATTTGTTATAGGAACTCCACAATTCTCACTGCTGGGAAAGTAATAAGCATTTGTACACTTACTGAAGGAAGGTGTAAGGAGTGATCTTAAGAAAAGAGAGAAGACATAAGAACATAAATAGTGCTATAGTGAGTCAGACTAATGGTCCATCAAGCCCAGCATCCTGTCCTCCAACAGTGATCGCATGGGAGAGAACCAACAGTCACAATGGGCAATCCATTGCCCGTTGTTCACTCCCAGCTCCCGACAGTAAGAAGTTCATCCCTTAAGCTACTTGGTTAATAGCCATTAATGGACCTACTCTCCAATAACTTATCAAGTCCTTTTTTAAACCCAGCTATACTTCTGGGCTTGGCAACGTCCTCTGGCAACAAATTCCATACGTTAATTAACACAGCACAGCTGTCCCAAAAGCAAGAGTCCCTGTGAACTGCCAAGTCCAAAGAATAGTGCTTGGAGAAGGTATGTAAAGAAGGCCATGTTGCTGTTGTACAAATGTCAATCAATGACAGCGACACTTTGGAGGATTGCCATAGCAGTGGGAACTGCTCTCATGGAGTAAGCCTTCAGACCATGTGAAAGGGTTCTCCTGACAAGAGTGTAGCAAGTATAAACACATTGCAGTGTCCACTTTGAGATCCTTTGGGAGGAGACTTGCACTCGTATGTGTTGGCCTCCATAAGAGATGAAGGAGTCAGATACTCTGACAGGTTTTGTACGGTGGATGTAGAAAGACGATGCCCTCTTCAAGCTGAGTGTGTGAAGTGCATGGTTTAGGAAAAAACACAGGAAGTGAAATAATTTGATTAACATGAAATGGGGAGACCACTTGCGGAATGAAGGATGGCTCAGTCTGTAAATCCACATTGTCTCTGTGGAATACCAAATAGGGAGGAGGTGCCCTTAAATGCTGTCAATTCATTACACATCGAGCCAGGGTCAGTGCCACTAGGAAAACTATCTTCAGAGTCAGGTGTCCAATGGAGCAGGTTCCCATGGGCTCCAACGGTGGTGATATTAGTTTGAGTAAAACTAAATTGACATCCTACTGCCCGCATCATTGGTGGGAACATATTAACAAGACCTTTCCAGGATGATCGAACTGTGGGTTGAGAGAAGATCTGTGTCCCCTCTACAGGTTGCAGGTAAGCTGAAATAGCTGCTAGGTGGACTTTCAATGACGAGATCAGGAGGGAAAAGTGTTTCAGATGTTGCAAGTAGTTGAGAATTTTATCAATAATGAGAGAGGAGAGTGAAATGCTCTTTTCACTGCACCAAACTGAAAATGGTGTCCATTTGCTGTATCTGACACCCTAGTAGAGGGCCTGTGAGCATTTTGGATGATAGCTCCTACTGTAGGGGAAATCCCAGGAACTACAGGAGAGATCAGCCAAGCACAGAGATGTAGAGATTCCAGATTGTGATGTAATATCACACCTTGTTGACGGGACAGCAAATCCCTGCGAAGAGGTAATGGGTAGAAATGTGCTGTCAAGTCTCTTAGATTTGGAAACTAGGGTTGTCATGGCCATAATGGTGCAATCAAAATGAGCTGCTCCCTCTCTGTCCTCACTTTATATCTTTCTGGAGGATTGGGAGCAGTGAAGGCACACACGAGGGTAGTGTTCCATGGAATCATGAATGCATCTGAGAGGGACTTTGATTTATTTATTTATTTATTTATTTATTTATTCATTCATTTATTTATGGCCCGTGGTCACTACATACACCACAGAGTATTCTATGTGGAGTGTGAATGTCTTGAGACCCCCACGTTATAGCTCATAGCTCTAGGATATTGATGATTCCTCTGGCATCCACAATTCATGTGCAGTGAGTGTGTCCATGTGTGCCCTGAATCTGGTTTAGGGTGCATCTGTTGTCGCCATACAAGAGGTGTTCAAATGGCATGTCCCTCAGTAGATGCTGTGGTTTCATCCACCACTGTAACAAACTTCTGACCTGATTTGGAATGGTGATCCTCTTGCTCACTGGATGTGTGGCGGGGATGGTACACTGATCATAGCCAGTGTTGTAGCGGGTACATGTGTTCCCGCTCCTTCGATCCTCATCCCATCTCTGACCACTTCCTTGCCTCTTTCAATGTCTCTCACTGTCCCACTTCCTCTTCCCCTTCTCCACGCCCCTTCCGTGACCTGCAGGCCATTAACCCCCTGGACTTTGCCTCTTCGCTCCCCCCCTCCTCCCCTCAGTCTTCTCCTCTTCCTCCCCTGACTCTGCCATTTCTGCTTTCAGTGCCTCTTTCTCCACCACCCTTGCCCCCCTCTCCTCCCGCCCTGCCAGCTCCCACAACCCCGTCCTTGGCTCACCCCCAGTATCTGCCACCTCCGCTCCTGCACCTGTGCTGCTGAATGCCTTTGGCGCAAATCCCACTCTCATGCTGACTTCCTTCACTTCAAATTCTCTCTCTCCTCCCTTACTTCTGCTATCTCCCTCACTAGACAGTATTACTACACCTCCTGCATTGAATCCTGTTCTCGGGAACCTTGCCGCCTGTTCTCCACCTTTGACTCCCTCCTCAAGCCCCCCTGTTCTCCTCCTCCCTCTTCCCTTTCTGCTCAGGATCTTGCTTCCTTCTTCACCTCAAAAACAGGTAAGATCTGCCTCAACATCGCTTCCCCCTCCTCTCCTCTTCCTACTCCCTCCCCTCTCCTTCTTCCCCCTCCTCTCCTGTCCTCCTTCCCTCCCACCTCCCTTGAGGAAATTTCATCCCTGCTCTCCTCCTCCAACCCTTCCACTTGCCCCCTTGACCCCATCCCACCTCCTGACCTCCATTGTTTCCACTGTCGCCCCTTCCCTCCTGCACATCATCAACTTCTCCCTTTCTACTGGCTCCGCCTCCTTCCCATCTGCCTTCAAGCACGCCACTGTCTCTCCTATCCTCAGAAAGTCCACTCTTGATCCCTCTGACCCTTCTAGCTACTGTCCTGCCTGGTACATTGCTGGTGCTATATAAATGCTTGATGATTGATGATGATGATGATGATGATGATAAGTAGACATGCTAGCAGTATAACTGCCGTTCTTGATGCGGACAAGCCCTATAATGGGTAGGTCGGGGTGGGCAGGAGTGAATGCTGTGGATGAGCTGAATGATGGTATGGAACCTGTCCTCTGGGAGAAAGGCCCTTCCTCAGGTGGTGTCTAGAACAGAGCCTAAGAAAGGTAGTATTCTTGTGGAGGTGAGATGTGACTTCTCTACATTTACAATTAGACCTAGATTGCCCAGGAAAGGTCTTGTGACCACAATGTTGTGTCAAAGGATGCGCTTGGAATTCACCATGAGGAGCCAGTCATCCAGACAGAGGAAGACTCGTATACCCTGTCTTCTGATCTTTGCGACCACAACAGTGATGTACTTTGTGAAAATCCTTTGGGGCAGTGGCGAGGTCAAAGGGTAAGTTTTTTCAAACCCAGAATTGGCCAAAGGTCGCCATCCCACTTGAAGATCACAAACTAGCTGGAGTAGAAGAAAATCATTCAGAGGGAGACACCTCCTCTATCTCCCTCTCAGTAAGCAAGGAGCTTATCTCATCTAGAAGTTTTGTCTTATGAGATGGGACTCTAAACAGGGACACCGTTGGGGGTTTGGGACATGGAAACTCTTCAAATTGAATGGCATAGGTATACTGTATGATTTCTTTTGACCCACGGATCAGTGGTTATGCAGGCCCAAGAATCAGAAAGGGGGTCAGGCAATTAGAAAAGAGGCTGCCTGATGGTACCCTTTCAACCTCAAAGGGATTAATTTGAGACATGGACTGTTGGCTCATTGACAAACTAGACCGGGATCTGTTTCTTGCCTTTGATTTCAAAGCCCTCTTTCTCAGCTGGGAACAGGGTTGATGTTGTCATTGTTGAGCGAAGCTCCTGCCCTGAAAGGAGGACATGGAGCTCTGGCAGTAAGAGTTGGAGGCATGCATTGAGTAGTCCCTCTTTTTTTTTATAGCTCGAACTACTTACACTGGCCTAGCTGTCTGGCAAATCTTCTTGATCTTGGCCATCGTCTGATCTGTTGATTTAGCAGAGTCCCACATGATCAAAGGGTAGATCCTCTATTCTATGTATGTATGTATGTTTATTGTGGCATTAGCTTCTGCCATAGCCAAATAAAACACTACAACCATAGGCCAGCAGCACAAAACACAAGATAAAACACAAAACAAGAACAAGAACAATTGAAAAATATAATATAATATACATAATACTTCCAATAAAATCATCCAAAAATGTTTAAAATAATCTGGTCAATCACCCCCCTATAATTGGGGATCCGATGGTTACCATCTGCCACATAAAGATCCTCTATTCAGTAGACCTGAAACAACATGGCAGTGCCCAACAATTCTGTCGGAAACCTCCCATTTCTTGCTGTTTTCCCAACACAGTATGGACACGTCATCCCCATACTTGCTCCGTGCTTGCTGTTACTTTGTGCTATTGCCTGTCACTATTTCTTGTAGTGGAGAAATTGTTGGAAACTGGCGTAAGTCCCATAAAGTGTTGGAAATTGCTGCAAAGTGTCGGAATGTGTTGCTAAAGTGTTGGAAAAACTGTCAGAAATGTTGGAAGAACTGTCGGAAATGTCAGGAAAACTTTCAGAAAAGTTGGAAATTGTCACTATTATCGTAAGTGCCACAAAATATCTGGAACTGTCGCAAAATGTCAGATAGTGCCGCAAATTGATGGCAAATGCCGTAGAAGAGGTGGCAAGACTGTCAAAACATTGACAGTAAACAGCAAAACAGCAAACAACGCTGCCGCTTCAGGCCTACTATCCTGGTCTTGTTCTCTTGAGTAAGGGCAGTTGAAATAAACCATATATGTCTTCTTACTTTTATAGCTGAGGCTATATCATGAATTGCACAATCTGTGATGTGCATAGCAGAGGTGTGTTGAAATTGTACCAACTGAGCATACTCCTTATGTAAGGCTGTCAGATGGGTGGGGTCAGTATTGGAAGTGGTCTGGTCTGGGACCACAGCCAGTGCTGGTAGCCGCGAATGGCGGACAAGTAATTAGCAGTTCTCAACAAAAGGGTTGCTGAGGAGAAAGCTTTACATAAGAGTACATCTATGCAGCATCCCTCACAATCCGAAGAGGAAGTCTGGATTGCTCCAAACCTGGACCATTGCATAGTTGCTGCTAGGACTACCAAGTTCAGAGCTGGATGTCAGAAGAACATTGAGGAACCCTCTGGAGGGATTGTGTACAGGGTGTCTGCCAACTTCTTGGTGGGTGTAGCTGATGAGCAGTTATCCCACACAGTTGCAGATGGCTCAGGGAGCACTTCAAAGATAGGCAGCATAATATACTATCTCTACCACCTAAGATACCAAACACTGGTCAAGTGGTTTTTTTGTTTGTTTTTTTAAAAGATCTTACTCGGGACCTGTGGCATAGCCGTAACTAGCCTTTTTTTTGCATGGCCTGAAAAGCCTTCATGTCCTTTGTGGACAGCATACAGCATCAGCGGGAGAAAGGCCCACAGTTTCAACTGAATTGGGAACTGGGGAGAATGATGAGGTGACATCTTTGCCTGTATCAGCCTCGATAGGTGAAGCCTCTGGTGGGTTGGAAGCTGGATGTTGTCCCAACAAAGACTGGAGGAAGGAAGCCCTTATAAGAAGTGGCTGCGATACCAGCGGTAGATGTGGAGGTGTAGGGGGCACGTGTGGAGCCAAGGGAGTGTCAGGGGTCAGGGGAGGGTGTGGGGTCCGCAATGCGGGAGGGTGTGGGCTCCACAGCTTATCTGGGGGGTATCCCGGCACGGGTCCGGGGCCCCCAGGCATGGCGCATGTCACGCCTGGGAATTGCGGTGCTTCCCCAGCCCCTCGTAGTACAACACCAGGACATAGGGGGAGGCGCCTCCAGCACTCAGGGACTTCCCCCATGTCTGGCCGTTCATTCCGGGGGCGTGACTACAGACACGCAACCACCACTGGCAGAAGCCACGCCCCTAGCCTCAGTACCACGGCGCTCAGAGCACTTGCATAATCTACAGGCTGCAGGACATAAAAGCAGCTCCCTGCCATGTTAGCACTGCTGGTGATCAGTGCCTACGTGCCTGTGAGACCGCCCCTATTGCTTGGTTTGTTTGTTCCTTGACCCTCCTGTGACAATCTACTGTTGTGAGTTCGTGTGAGAAGCTTGGCTGAGGTGCTTGTGGTGTGCGTGTACAGTAAGTGTGAGATTCCTTTTTGTACCTCCCTTGTTTCACTGTTCCCTGGAACCTCCCGTTTGCCTGCCCTGTCCCTCTCCCTTACCCTGGATTTCATCACCCCTTACCCCGTTCACCAGATGTCACCTCCCCGCTCCCCTTCCCTTCTCCTGTGTGCGTGGGTGCATTGGCAGTTAGAAGACTTGCACTCATCCCCAATACCCTGGGATGATCCGGGCTGGGGATTTTTAATCCTAGAAGCCAACTTCGATTCTGAGGGTTTGTGTAGAGGCACAGCCTTGCTGCTTCATGTGAGTGTGAGCGTTTGGTGCATCCCTTCCTCCTGTCCTCCGTTCCTTCCCACCCAAACCTCACAGGGAGTTGGAGGTGTCTGTAGAACTGGAACGTTCTCTGGAGTCAGCACCTATGGTTCCAACGGTGTAGAGGCTGGGTGGTTTGAGGGGGAGCTGGTAAGTGAGGGGCTCCAGAAGGATTAATTGAAGGCTGCAGCTCCTCATTGGGGTGTCTCACATAGTCTGGTAAAGCTGGCGTATGGACAGCAGGAGAATGCCTTATGTCCCAGTGCTGGGTATAGTCCTCTGAGGATCTGCTCCAAGAACAGGAATATCGGGTTTGAGATCGGGAGTAGCAATAGTTGTGACTATTGGGGTCTCTGTGTCTCCTGTCCCTGTAGCATGAGGATTCCCTCCAGTGGCACAATGGACAACAGCTACAGGGGGAACTCCCCCTGTCTCTGTAAGGGGAGACCATACCCAGGTGAGTGAGAGCACCTTACAGTAGGGGATAAATATCTCCCACCAGTGCCATGCAGTGCCTCACAATAACTCTGAGTGGAGCAGTGACTGAGACTGCTCATGTGAGTCAGACCATTTGCCATCTAGGAGAGAAGGAGGAGGAGGGTGGAGGGATGGAAGCTCATCATCTGAGTAGATGGTCTCTACAGTGAGTGATCGTGTCAGGGCCTCTGTGAAGCCCTCATGATTAGAGCCAGATGAAGGGTATGGAGAGCTACGCCTCCATTTCCTTTCCCTCCTCTTTTTTCTAGACTCCTTGATATTCTCTTGTAGAAAGCTTTCTTCTACAGGACCCAGTAGGGTTGAAGCTAAGTTGGTTCAGCACCTAAGACAGTGTCCTGATCGGTGCTAGGATCAGTGCCACAGATGGTACTGGTGGTGCTGGTGGGGGGGAGCAGCCCCCAGAGCCTGTAGGATTGCTGGTGGTACCAGTGGTGTTGGTCAGTATGGCCTTTTTGGGGCCCAGTCTGATCACCCCTTGCAAGGATTTCTTAGTTAGAATGTTCTGGAGCCGCACCATGCGGTCCTTTCTCGCCCTAGAGGAGGGCAGCACAAGCTTTGCAGGACTTTGTGTCATGTGACATTCCCAGACACGTCACACACTTGTGCTGGTCAGACAGTGTGGCTGGACAGGAAAGGCCTGATTTCTTCAACATGATATGTGAAGAATGTGTTTTAAAGACTGCCCAAGGGTGGAGAGTCCCCATGAGATACCTAACTACTTTCACTAACTAATAACCTAACTAAGAAAAATAAGATAATAAACAATGTATTTATTGGATTGCTGAGGAGTGCTTAAAATCAAGTGAAAGGACATGTTAGGACAGTCAGAGATTTATTCTCCAATAATCTTGGCTAGTAGCCACTCATGGCCCTATCATCCATGTCTGGTTAATTCTGTTTTGAACCCAGTTATACTACTATCCTCCAACATCCCAAGGCAGTGAGTCCCGTAGGCTAATTTTGCATTGCATTTCATTCCCAAAAGAAAGCCTTAGGTCTGAATATCCAGAAATTTGAGGTTGTTCAAAATCCATTATACCCATTTTACAGCATTAGTTCATGTTCATTAACAGCCAACCTATTTGTATATTAATGTTATTTAAGGCTGTTCTATAATAGACACAAAAAGAAGAACAGTATATAAATCTCTGTAAAGACACAATGCAGGCATTGCCTTCATTGAAATACAGGTATTGATTATTCTTACCACTAGTTCAAGGCATTGCTAGTAAGAAAACTGATGTGCATAAATTGGGATGTTTATTCTTCATGTATAAGAACCTGAAGTTCACTTAATTAGTATAACAGACATCCAGGCCTTTGTTTTAGCTGATGTAACAACCTTCTGCATTTTTTTCAGACAGCTTTCACAGCCTTAGAGTAATAAACCAAATCATTATCCGGGAAAATACAGGAGTGCAAATACCTCATTCAGACTCTCTTTCTCATTTTTCCACATCAGCAATGTTCTGCTGTGACATGCTACTTTTTGTACAGGATAGGTAAAGTTCATGTGTTTTTTGAAACTTTGCTGATCAAATTTTAAGCTTAAAACCAGTACTGAGATCATAAATCTCTCTCTTTTTTTATCTAACTAAACCACTGATGGATTATTTTTGTAAAAATTAGCTAAATGTTAGTTGTTCATGTATGTATGGAGATGTTTTCATGTGTAAATATATGCATGCATATTATTATTATTATTATTATTATTATTATTAATAATAATTATTATTTTCTCTACCTTGCTTCCCCTGCCTCTGCACAGAATCTCTCCATAGGAGAACGTTGCTCCACAGAAGAATGTTTCTTTTTTGTTGTTTTTATTTTTAATGCTAGGAAGAAATTTGCTCATTGTTAAGCTGAGAGGAGGCAGAACTTGTGCAATCATGGCTCTGTAATTGTGGGGATTAGTGCATGTGAGAATACACTAATTCCCTTTTATCACGTGAGAACACACTTCCTTGTAAAGGCTACATTTGGGGACCCGGTAAAGCATGGGTGTTCTCATGTGATAAAGGGGATTAGTACAGGGTGTTTTTAGAGAAGCATCTCCCCACTCACTACCCACCAATCACCAATCAATCATGCATGTTGCAGGACTACATTGGCATCCTATGCAACCCATGATGGGTGGGTGATGGGTGTGAAGGCGCTTGTCTCAAAACACTCACATTGGCCCTTTTCAAATGGGCCGCAGTGCCGGGGGAATGGGGATGCCGTGGTTGATGTGCGCCGCATGGGTAGCAGTTACATGGGCGCACACCCATCTCCACCAGTGTGTGCCCGTATAACAGCCATCCACGTGCCGCACCTCAACCGCAGTGTTTACATGGGACTCCCACATGCATTCACATGCAGGTGCCCACATGTGCATTGCGGGTGTCTCGTGTAAAAAGGCCATGCTCACAGGCATTGGGATGAAACACAGTATGGGGCGCTATACAGCGAAGCCACCCGCCTTACTGGGTTACGTCTAAAGATCGCTGCCACCACCGGAAACCAGGAAACTAAAGGGATTCACACCTTCCCGAATATGTGAACCCCAGCCCAGCTCTGGCTCTTCACCCACAGCTCCCCGGGTACCCCTCCTGCTGAGGTCAGTCCCCCTAGAGTCGCTCTCCGTAGGCAGGGCTGCTGGAACCTATGGGCGTTTATAGACGAGACAAAAAAGGCGGCTGATCCTTTGATCAGCCGCCTTTCTTGCCGCTCGTCTATATGCCTGGGCTGCTTTTTAATCCGCGTCGGAGGGGGCAGGCGATCCTGCCCCCTCCGACGCGGATTCCCGGAGTGCCGGCTTTACGCCGCACTTCCTGGTCCCGTGCGAGAGTGCGCATGCGCAGAAGGGAGCGCATGCGCACTCGCACTCTGCGCCGTGTCTAAACATCAGACACGGCACGGAGAGACGCCGCGGCGGGGAAACACGGCGTTTAGTGATCCCGCTTGTAAGCGGGATCGTCTATAAACGCCCTAAGTATCTTGCCAGGACTCCCCTTCGTGGGTTCAAATCCTTCTAACCTTTAAAGGTACCAGCGGCTTTTTTTTTTCAGCCACTGGCCTTTTCACTCAGGCACAGATAAGCCCATTTTACAAAGCAAAAGAGATCCTTTATTGGCCAAAAGCAAAGAAACAGGTTTGGCAACAAGGCTAAGGTAAAAGGCTTTGGATAAAGAGGGAAGCAAACTTAAAATAGAGTCTGATATTTTGGGGATTGGCTGTCCCCTGGTTTGGGTAGCCACCTGCTAGTACTGAGGGTAGAAAGGCCGTTGCGGGTACTCACAGACTCCTTTTCGTCACCTGTGCAGGTAGAAACAAGTGAGGCACATGTCTTAGCTGGCTCCCTGCCAGCAGTGTGTTGCAGTTTTGAAAAAGAAAGTCAGAGAGAGAGGGGAAGGCGTGTGTCCTGGCTTTTTAAGTTCGACCCCTCCTCCCCTTTGAGAATCGCCCCCAGGTAGGGGATTCTTAAATCCGGGTGAACTGCCTGAGCCCTCTGACCTCTGATGTCACCTAGGGGAGACATCATGGTGTTCACCTTGAGATACTGATCCCTGTCCCTGGCTTTTGGAGCATGCCCAGAAGACTTGTCCTGCGACCTTGCATTTGTCCAGGCCCTGGGGGGGTGGGGGAGGGTTGATAGGGTGTACCCAAGTGTTTGTCTAGGGGACTCTGGTATGGAAACAGGGGCATTTTGCCACAGGCACTAATCCCCGCAATTACAGTGCTGTAATTGCAATTCTGCAAGTCCCCCTCCACCCATGTAACATTGGAAGGCAGCCTTATTTCCTTTGACAATGATTCATATTATTAGATCATCCTAGAGTTTCTTCGAGGTTACACACAAATTAAGACAAAAATTGAAATCAAGAATAGGTTGTTTGACATTTTTGTAAAAAATGGTTTAGCTGAATTTTCTTGCAGTAAATTTAGCTCCATGGTATAGGATGATTAAATCTCAACATCGTTATGAGAATTATTTGAATATGGTTGGCAAATATACTTTAAGGAATGCCTTGACACCGCTGAGGTTTCAGTAGATGCCTCTGCCATCTTAGATGGTATTTTAATTACTAAAACGAATTTGGATTTATTTGTTTTAATAATTTTTAAAAATGAAAATGAACTGTGCACCCCTAATAATATCCACTGCAAATAGCAGTGAAAGGGTGAAAACAGATGTGACAGTAGCCTGAATTAGCTCACATTAGCATGGGACTCACCTGCACGTTTGTTCGGTCCTCACCAGATGATTTCTCTCATCCACCCAGGGCAGGTGGCTGTTTGCTACTACTACTCTTTATCATTTCTATAATGCTACTATTCGTACACAGCGCTAATTGCTATGGGATGCGTCAGCTCGAGAAGACTGAAGACACAGCCTGGGCTAAGGCCTGGTCACCCAGGCTAAAGCAGGGTAATGCTCTCCTTCCTGTATGTTTTGTGCCTGAGACCCTCCCCAAGGTGAAGTCAGTGAATCGTGCACCCATGCTCACTATGCCCTGCCAGACAGGTGATCAGAGGGCCCTGGAGCTCCTCCAGCCCCCCAATCAGTTGTTCAGTGGGCCTGGGTGAACATGCTCTTCCAGCCCTCCCCCCCCTTTCAGCTGTTTTGTGCACTCAGCTGGCCCACCAAACAGCTGGGGGAGTTCCTTGTGGCCTTTCCCATTAACTGCTTGGGGTGCACACCCAGCCCACCAAGCACCCTCCTGAAGCGCCCATCATTCAGATGTATGGTGCACGTACCCAGCCTGCCAAACAGCTGATTGGGGGAACTCTTTGTGGTGATGGACCCCCATCACCCAGCCCATCAAACACCTGATTCCCCGCCCCCCATGAGCACCCCATCAGCTGTTTGGCGGGCCAGGCCAGCACACCAACCAGCTGATGTGGGAGCCCCCAGTCCATCAGCTGTTTGGCAGCAGCTCTTCCTGAGGCCCAGTCATTGCTCCAGGAGTCCTGTCCCCTGTGAACAGCTTCTTGGGCTGATCCCAGGTGTGGAGTAACTTCAGCCCCCACACCTGGGATATCTGTATATGTTAAGAGCCATCCCCACCAACCTGAGTAGTGGCTGCAGTGGTTATTATTATTTATTCTTAACAAACATTTATATAGCGCCAGCAGTGTACCTGGCACTTTACAAAGTAATAAAATAGACATGGTTCACCGAAATAGACATGGTTCACTGAAGGGCGGAGCTGGAGAGCCGCCTCACCTCTGTCCCATCTGTTTTCACCCAGAGTGAGAAGCAAATAAGCCCAGTTGGCACTCTCCCAATCCCACTGCTAAAATGGGAAGGAAGGGGAAATAGCTTATGCTAGCACTGTTTATAAGCCCCTTTCCTCCATTTGAAAGTTGATTATTTTCAAAGAGGCAAATGGCTAATTAAGGTCCTGGATTAAAACTCATGATGTCTGGGCTAGACCCCACACAGTAGGTTAAACTGTTTCCCCACCTTTTTCTGACATGTCCCCCACGCTCCCAGAGCACTTTGGGAGGCAGAGGAATGCATTAGAAAAGAAGTGTGTTACGGCTCTTCCCCAACCCTTTCCTGATGTCAAGGGATCCGCAGAGGTGAGGAATCCTCTTGCATCCAGGGAATCCAACCAGGACTGAATCTGATGGATTTGGGTTGGATGACAAGCTCATCTTGTTTTCTCAAGTTACTCCATGTTAGGCTATAGCAAGATATTGTATTATGGTTTGCCGGAATGGGATAGTTTCATATGAGAACAAACGTCTGGCCTATCTAATGGAGCGTCATGCCTTTGTATAGTCTATACTCTTCTCTTCCAGGGAGAGGAAAATTGTAGAATCAGTAACAGAAGGATTTTGAGTTAAATTTCAAACACACCTGTGTTTTAAAGGACAGTTAGACTCATAAGTCACTTAGACACCTTTGAAAAAATTACTCCATATCTTTCCTGTATATCTTACACTGTATTGAGCACTATATTCAAATGCAGCAATTAATAATGAGAATGATGACACATCTAACACTGGCCCCAATCCAAGGTCCACACTCACGATGCCACATGGGAAGCCCACCATCTCCCAACTGAGCCGCCACCCATCAGCGTAAGAAACTGGACTGCAGTGAAAGAACCCAGGACAGTCAGGAGTGCAGTGCTTCCCTTGTGATACCATGTGTGCACACAGTGTGTGTATGGGTGTTTTCAGACGTTACGGGGCTGCTTGGCCCCATACTGAAAACACCCAATCCATTCCCCGCCGGGGTCACCCCGTCATGCCGTAACAGACTTGCCGGGGGGATCCCGGCGGGGAATCTGGGAGGGGGCGGGGCCGCGCGGTGCAACGTGCGGCCGCACGGCCCCGCCCCCTCCACGCGCTCCACCGCCCGCCCTCTGGGGAGACGGGCGGGTGGCGGGGCCAATGAGGCCGCCGCGTCGGGCCGGATTCGCCACGGCCCGGGATCCCGCCGGTGATCCCGGGTCATGGCACCCGACCAGACGAGACACCGGGGTTCACCCCGGCATGGAATTGCATTCCACACGCGACGGCCTCTGGCCCTGCCGCTTCAGCTGCTCGCGTTGTGAATGCAATTCCACGCCGTGGTAACATCTGGGGGGAAACATCAGTTTCCCCCAACAGACGTTAGGAGATCACAGCCACCACGCGGAATTGAGCGTGGTTGACTGTGATCTCGTAACGTCTGAAAACCTATGTGTTCACATAGTATGTTAACTCTGTGCTGACACTAGACATGAATGTGAACCCTGGATCAGAATCTAGTAATTTTAAAAAAACTTTTTTTATTTTTCAATCAAAATTTTATTTCTTTCAACCACAAGTCATAACAAATCATAGAACTAATTTAACATCCACAAGTGAGACATCTATACCCTAAAAAAAACAAAAACATTCGATGAGGTTATTTGTGTATTTATTTATTTATGTATTTTACAAAACACGGAGGACCCTCCTCAGGAATTAAATAGTGCATATCATTCACACTTTCTAAATATTTATAAATCCAGATTTATCCCAAACACACAGTCCCTGTAAAGTTACTAATGCTATAATCATTATATAATGCACCCGGTTAGCCACCTTTAGTGTTATCTGATTGCTGATAGCATGTGCAGTGATTTTTTAAAAAGATTAATTTTTAATAAAATAAATAAAGAAACAAAAAATGGAAATGGTAGTAAGGTCAGCCATGAACCCTCCCAAAAATAAAGGGTTTTTTGAAAATGAAAATAGTAGAGGTGTCTTCTGTACACCCGCTTGTCAATGACAACCCTATTTTGTAGTTTTTTATTGGGTTTTGTATTTTGTTTTATGATATTTTATATGGGATTCTTTAATTGTTTTATTTGTAAGCCGCCTTGAGCTGCTGAATGCTGGAGAGGCGTGGTAGAAAATGATGCGTTGCAGGAGGGGCGGGATATAAATTTGTATAAATAATAAAAATAAATAAATGTATTCAATAAAAAATAAATATTATATCTGTAGGTCTGATAGATTTTCAGTAATCACATTGCTTGCTAAATCTGTAAATTTTCTTCCGGACTTGCCAGTTCTGAGTTGAAGCAGTTTCAAATCCTGTACCTACATTTTGTATGACATGCTGTAAACCAATAACGTGTCATCACCATTCATTCACCATTCATGCCATTACAGTATAATACTCCCCCTGTTCTATTGGCTGTATTAACCACTCTGCCCTTCAGATTTCATGGCTTTTAGAGCTACCAGAAAACTTTGATAGTAGTCCAAAAATTCAAGAGTGGGGAATACATTATCCCAAATTCTGTCTATTGCTGTCTATCAGGAACAATACTTGTGCAAATTTCCAAATACTGCATATTCATCTGTGGGATTAAAACACATTCTGACTGTGCTTCACTTTGTAACATTTTAATACTCATTCTGTAAGTACTTTCTGAGTTAATAGCTTCGCATAAAGTTTAAAGGCTATTAAGCAGATTTAAACACTCTTGTTTGAATTGAGAAGCCATGTTTTTGCACACCATTAGCTGAAAGGTTTTAATAAAAAAACATAGTTTATTGGGCAATAATGACAAAGATAGAGGACATTTACAGGCACCTTTAGTTTGCCAGTAAATGTTTCTACTTGGCTTGAAGCCTGAGACCAAACCATAGATTTGTACAAAATGTTATGAAGTCCTTATGCCATGCCACAGTCTTACTACCTGAAAAATATGACTGTTCCCATAGCATTGGAAAATACCTACCTTTTGGGAGCGCTTCATCGGTATTTCCACACCAGCCATTGAAACTGCACTTCCGCAGTTGTCTGTATCGGCGACTGTGATTGACTACCATTTTTCAATATTTATCAGTAATTAACGGTATTTTCTAGGGCTGAATCGAGAACCTTTCCTGGTTCTCACGAGATTCTCATGAGAATTGAGAAACTGAAATCTCACAAAAATCTCAAGAAAAATTCAAAACTGATCTGTGCATGTGCAAAATGGCTACCACAACTGTTCTACGCATGAACAGCCATTTTCCAAAATGGTGCCAGCAACATCGGCACCTTTTTGGAAAAGAGCAGCCGATCTTGCACATGAACAGTGTTTCTTATTATTATTATTTTGTTTGCTGTGAGGCACCTGCTTCTGCAGTGAACTTGCCTCCTCACAGATTTCCCTGCAGGAATCAGAGAAGATGGAGCAGAGGCCCAGAACGGCTCTAGTCTCAGAGAGAGGCAGTGAGATGAGTACTAGTTTTCCCCCCTGAAACAAGTACAAGGGGAGGGAAAAATTCTTGCTTTTCTTGGTGAGAATTGGGGCAATTCTTGCCACATCCCCCAATCTCATTCGCATCCCATGCCTTCCCCAAAACCAATTGCCTTTCTCCTGCTCCCTCTGGAACTGCCACTCCTCCGTGACTAAAGCGCCCTTCATCCATGATCTCTTCCTCTCTCGCCCCTTTCAACTCCTTGCTCTTACAGAAACCTGGATTTCACCCTCCGACTCTGTTACCCCAGCCACTCTATGCTCCGGGGGCCTTTCGTTCTCTCACCGACCCCGCCCTGAGTGCCAAGGGGGTGGCGTGGGTTTCCTCCTTTCCAAGCCCTGTCAATTCCAAACCCTTTCCCCTCCTCCCTCCCTCTCCATCCTGTCCTTTGAGGCCCATTCTGTGTATTTATACTCCCCCCTACACCTTCGTGTTGCTGTCATCTACCGCCCCCTGGGTTCCCTCTCCTCTTTTCTCCCAGACTTGAAATCCTGGCTCACCTTCTTCCTCTCTGATGACACCCCCGCTCTCATTCTTGGTGATTTCAACATTCACGTTGACACACCTTCCACGCCCTCTATCTCCCGCTTTCTCTCCCTGACCTCCTCCTTTGATCTCTGACTCTGGACCAACTCCCCCACCCACTCCAACGGCCACTTCCTCGATCTCATCTTCTCACGAAACTGCTCTCTTGCTGACCTCTCCTTTGATCCCTGCCCTAATTCTGATCACTTCCTTGCCTCCTTCAGCCTCTCCCACCAACCCACCTCTCCTCAGCTATCTCCCTGGCTAGGCAACACTATTATTCTTCCAGGATCGATTCTTTCTCTCGCGACCCTCGCCTCCTCTTCTCTACTTTCGACTCCCTCCTTAAACCCCACTGCCCACCTCTCCCCTCTTCCCTTGCTGCTCAGGCTCTTGCGTCATTCTTCACCTCAAAGATTGACAAGATCCGTCAGGACATTGCCTCCCACCCACCTCCTCCTCCCACTCCCGTACCACCCCCTCCACCCTCTCTCCTCACATCCTTCCCTCCTGCCTCTCTCGAGGAAATCTCCGCTCTGCTCTCTTCATCCAACCCCTCCACCTGCCCCCTTGACCCGATCCCCTCCCGCCTCCTGACCTCTATTGCTCCCACTGTCGCCCCCCCACTTCTACATGTCATCAATCTCTCCCTTTCCACAGGCTCCTTCCCCTCTGCCTTCAAGCATGCCACTGTCTCCCCCATCCTCAAAAAGCCCACCCTGGACCCATCTGACCCCTCTAGTTACCGGCCAGTCTCCCTCCTTCCCTTTGCCTCAAAGCTTCTGGAACGTGTCGTCTACTCCCGCTGCCTGGACCTCCTCTCTGCCAACTCCTCCCTGGACCCTCTCCAATCCGGCTTCCGCCCCCTCCACTCTACTGAAACTGCCCTGGCCAAGATCACCAATGATCTACTTGTCGCTAAATCTAAGCGCCTCTACTCCATTCTTGTCCTCCTTGACCTCTCTGCTGCCTTTGACACTGTCGACCACTTGCTTCTATTGGACTCGCTTTACTCTTTGGGCTTCCGTGGCTCTGTCCTTGACTGGTTCTCCTCCTACCTCTCTGACCGCTCCTTTAAAGTCTCGCTCCCCGAGTCAAACTCCTCCTCCCTCCCCCTTTCGGTTGGGGTCCCCCAAGGCTCTGTCCTTGGCCCTCTCCTCTTCTCTATTTACACCCTATCCCTTGGCAAAATTATTGCCTCCCACAGATTCCAATATCATCTCTACGCTGATGACACCCAACTCTATCTTTCTACCCCCTCTCTCTCCTCTTCTGTCCACTCACGCCTCGTCAACTGCCTCTCTGATATCTCTGCCTGGATGTCCCGACGTCAACTCAAGCTCAACATGGCCAAAACCGAAGTCCTCATTTGTCCTCCCTCTCCTTCCTCTCCCACTAACCTGCCCATCTCCATCATGGAGTCACCATCCATCCTGTTCTCCAAGCCCGTAGCTAGGGCTTCATCTTTGATATGCACCTCTCTTTTAAATCTTACATTGACTCTTTGGCCAAATCCTGCTGCTTCGCCCTCCGTAACATTGCTCAGCTGCGCCCCTTTCTTTCTACCTCCTCGGCTAAAACCCTTGTTCATGCCATGGTTATCTCTTGTCTCGATTCCTCCTCCTTGCTGGCCTCCCTCGCTCTCACCTCTCCCCCCTTATCGCAATCCAAAACTCCGCTGCCAACGTCATTCACTCTGCCCATCACTTCGACCATGCGCATCCTCTCCTCTTCTCTCTCCACTGGCTCCCCATTCCTGAAGGTATCCTATTTAAACTCCTGGTTTTCACATTCAAAATCACGCTCCAACCAAGCTCACATCCACAACCAAGCTCCCCCTTACCTCTTGGACCTAATCTCCCTACGCACTCCTGTATGCGCTCTCCGCTCTTCCTCTGTCCCCTCCCTCACTCTCCCTCGTTTCTCCTGCTCACCTAACTGTCTTCGACCCGTCTCCCTTACTGCCCCCCATGCCTGGAACTCCCTCCCCACCCACATCCGCCTTGCCCCCTCCCTCCACTCCTTCAAATCCCTCCTCAAGACCCTCCTTTTCCTTGCCGCCTTTCCCAATGCCTGCTAGTCGTTCCCCGTATACTTACTGTCTGCCCTCCTCTGCAGACTGCTGCAACTAACCTGATTGTAACCAAGCCAAGCACACGCACCTGAAACTTCGCATCCGCTTGAATGTTTGTTTGTCTTCTCCCCTGTCTCTCCCACTGTCCCCTCTCCCTGTCTCCCCCTCTTTTTCTTTTAGATTGTAAGCCACAGGCAGGGACCACGTCTATTTCTATGTTTCTGTACAGCACCAAGTACATGACTGGTGCTATATAAATGTTAATAATAATAATAATAATAATAACAAGGATGAGCCAAGAACCCTGATTATCATCAAGAAAAACGAGAATCTGAGAAGTGAATATCAGCTCTAGTATTTTTGGTATTTTCTGCCAGTTAGTTTCCAGTATATTCTTCAGTTTCCAGCATTTTACGACAGTTTCCTGCATCAGCATGCTGAAAACAAGGGCTAGACCTTGAAATACACCAATCAAAGCACAGTTTACAAGGAGCCAAAACAGGGACCAATAAGGGATATGATTAAATTTATGTAGTGAACTTGAGATTGTACATAAGCAAACATAAAAATTATGTAGGGGAAGTTACGTGGTGTGTGGATGCTCCTCCTTAGGAAGAATTACCTGAAGTACTGAACAATGGCAATTATGCAACAGGAAGTAGATAAAATAATGAAAAGGCCAATCATTTTCCTCATTGCATGAACACAGAAGAATGGTCTGCTTCTGACAGGTACAGCTTTTTCTGCGATTGCTTGATTCAGCACTAGCTGTGGCTTCTCAAGAACTTACCAGAATATGTTCAAGTTTTGCTATGACAAACCTGCTTTCCACAAAAATGTTGAGATCTTCCTAGATCTTTGACCCAGCTGAATATTGACATATGGGTTGACAGTTTCAAAACTGACTTAGGAACCTAGAAACTCTTTGAAACTTAATAGGATTTAGGTACTTTTCAAAATATGATGATGATTGATGATGATTGATGATCCCTCCCTTCACCAAATGGTGCTCCGGGCACTTTAAAAACTACAATAAAACACAATAAACTAATCTGAAAACCATTTGTAATCCAGTTTAAAAGAGAAGGCAAAAGGTGGGAAAATCCTATTCATGGGAACCAGCAGTGATTATGAATCCCTTAAAAGAACCTGGAGAATAAGTAAGACTTCATGTGCTTTTTGAAGGTGAGAAGGGAGAAACTGAGACAAATACCTGCTATGATCAAATCACGCTTCAAAATGATGATTAATGCAATGTAAATCTTGCATCATGACATGATTTTCTGATTGCAATACTATGATATTTTCACATAGCTCCATTATGATTTGCAAAAACAAAACCACCGTAACACAATTTCATGAGATTGTGGCATAAGAGTTACAATGGTGTGATGCTCAGAACAGAATATCACTAATGGCATCTCTCAGTGGGAATGGCGTGCTCCTGGAAAGAACAAGATGCCATTCCCACTGATTCCATTTCAGTCCAGTTTCATTCTGTACTATCTCAATTGATCAATGGCTGGTCCTCTTGGAGGTTGTTTATTGTTTGTTTTATTTTATTTTATTTTTCCCAACCCCTCTCGCAAGTGACTCGGGGCAGCTTAAAATAAAAAAAAACATATAAACCACAATTCAATATAAAAGAACTACAGCTAAAGGAGGATGTTAAAGGAGAATGTATGCTAAAGGAGAACCTCATCACTCAGATCACCAGTCCCACCTTTGTCTTCTCAGGATTGAGCTTCAGTCAGCTTGACCTCATCCAATCCTCCACAGTGGCCAAACCCTGGGACAGCAAAGAGATGGCAGAGCCTATCGGATGAAAATGACAAATACAGCTGGGTGACATCAGCATACTGATGACAACGAAACCCCCAGCTGTGCACGACCTCCCCGAGCGGCTTCATAGACATGTTAAACGAGGGGACAGAGTGGAACCCTGCAGAACCCCACACGGGGGGCCACCAGACGATAAAGCACAGGCCCTTTTCACATGGGTCGTGGGGGGGGGGAGGGTGTGCACCGGCTGCAGGTGGAGATGGGTGTGCTGCCATATCCACAGGCGCACACCCATCTCAAGCCAATTCCACCCATAGAGCAACCAGTATTGGTGCCCGTTGCTCCGTGCATGGGTGATGGGTGGAGATGGGTGGAGCGTGGCAGTGCAGCCCCACACACCACCGGCAGCATTCCTACGGACACCCCATCACCACCCACCAACCCGCTACGACATTTGCACGGTTGCCTCCCCCCCCCCACCTGCACACGTGCGCGGGGGACCCCATGTGAAAAGGACTACAGTCCCCTAGCACCACCCGCTGAGATCTATCTGCAAGATGTGAACGAGATATTAAGACAAGTCAATGTTGTTCTGGGATATTTTGATTAATGCACAAGACATTAAACATAATTGTCCCTCTGTTTGGTAGAGGACAGGCCTCAGTTGAATTAAATCTAGGAAGAGAAGACTGGAGGGTGTATGATAACAGTATTCAAGAATGTAAAAGACTTTTATAAAGGGTGTAAACAGATGGATGCGAAGGCTTCCTGCCCCTGGAGCTGCTCTAGGAGTGCCTCCCCCACCCACCCCCGTGTCCACTGACTTGCAGCTCTTCTTTGGTCAACTTTAGATGGACTGGTGGGTGTCCCTGGGCAGTGCCCTCCCCCCCCCCCCCCACACACCATAAAGCTGTGGCTGCTCATCCGATATTCTAGGATGGCAGTCTCAGCTCCATCGTGCTGACTGGACATGGAGCTGAAGCATGGGTCTGCCCAACAGATAGACAGCAACTCTACTTTTGGTTATTGCCCCAGGTTTGACAGGACTGCTTTCTTCCAGTGCGCCAGGGGGTGGGCCGAGTTGTGGCGGTGGCGGCTTCGGCGGGTCTGGGCGCGGGCGAGGAGGACCCGCAGAGGAGCCGTGTGGCCCCTCCGAGGCCCTTGCCTATCGGGGAGGACATTGCCCGATCAGTCAATTAATTAATCAATTAAAATTTGCATGGATTTGCATAAATATACGTTAAGCTGCATAGACTTGCCTGATTTGCATGCGTTAGGTAAACTTGCCTTCTACTGGAACACATCCCCTTGAGCTACGGACTCAGAACTATGGACTGTCAGAAGATCCTGGCAGCTAACCGATTAATCAGAGGACAACTTTTAATTAATTTTAGACAAATTAATCGATGAATTGGTTTGATTAATCGATTAATGGTTGCAGCCCTAGTTTAAATAGATCCGACCTGGCCTAGTGTGAGAAGGTGGACTAGATTATCTCCCTTTTAGGTTTGCAGTTCCATGATTTATGTAAATACCTCTGCAGGCCATATAAGATTTTCTTCCTTTCCCTCTTCATGCACAAAGAAAATATTTTGTTTGTTTCTTTGTCTTTGTTTTTACTGATAAATTAGGTGGAATGCTAATTATTACAGAACCATATTTGATAATATAGCACTAATATTACTGAAGTAATCTGTTTTTCTTTTCTGCATGTTAACAGTTCCCTGATTATTGATGTGTCCAGAGAAAATTAATGCTGTAAGGCCTAAACCTGGTGCATGTAATGAGCAAAACTCCCTACAGATCTGAAAAACAAAATACAATTTCTGGTTCTAGGCAGATACCATTTTAACTAGAGAGATGGTTCTTCATTCACACAGTGATACAACTGAAACATCATTTAGGAGTTTTAATACATATAGAATCTGAGAGCCAAGTATTAGCTGAAGAAGTCAAAAGAGAATAAAGATCCTGGAGATGTAGTAACTTAGGAAAGGGACTGTATTATATTGCAGAACAGAAGTATGGCTCTCTGATTAAAAAAAACCAAAAACTTGAATTGTGTCGAGTACAAGGAAGAGTAAGAGACCAGATATTGACTGTATATGCAGCAGCAGAAGAAAGCACTTCATTTTTATTAATTTCGACTCATTCTTTTACTTAAATACCAAAACGTTAGCTGAAACTAGGATTTTGCTTTTTAATACTTTAATCAAAATAATTTCCATCAGATTCTGTTGGTTTTCAGATCTGAATATAATAGAGGACGATAGCCCATCCTCCAGTGGTCCATTGTTCTTAGTATGTTAGAAAACATTTTCTGGTTATGTGTTTAAAAATCACAATGGCTGAAATACACAGGATGCTTAAAACACTGTGATGCGACTGTAATCATGGACTTGATGCCCAAAGGAGAGAGAGAGAGAGAGATGAGGGCAGCAGAGATAATTTCCAAATCATCAATATGCTAGTGATTCCTGAATCTGTGTGAGTAGTTCTTCTAGTTTGGCATAGCATAATAGTTAAGGAGCAACATTCAAATACCCAAGTGTGGTTTAGTACACCAGTGGTACCTGTGGAAGTGACTTGGTGTAAGTCTGAAATGCCAACGACAAACAATTGTATAGGGTTCTGATTTACAGTGAGGTCCATAGCTCATTGCTCATTTTACATGAGACATCCCCATGCATAGACACTCACAGTCCACAGGGGGAGGTCTCATTTGAATATGGTGCATGGGGGTGTGTGCTCCCGTGACCCATGTACTGCCCACCCAGTCCATGCACCGGGCATTCCAGAAAAATCCAGAGTGCCCCGTGCGCAGATGGGGTGGGAGGTGCATGGACGGAGCTGCCATGGGGGGCAGGGGTGCTTGTTTAAAGTGATCCCCCACACAGGATGCCCACACACCCACCCCATGTACTGACCACATACCCCCCTCCCCCATCCATCTTGTTTCAAAACACCCATTGGCCCATGCATGGGGGTGTTTCATCTTCCCAAAGGTGTAAAGAAATGACCACATCTTCCATGCAAATACTCTAAAGTACTTCCGTTGTGACCATTGTGTCGGGGGGAGGGTGAAAGGAAGGTTTTTGTAGGGTCAGCAAACACGTGTTGTTTGGGACATCACCATTATCCCAAAATCCTTTACATTATGCACCAGCATTGAATGAGGATTTTTTAAAGAGCTGATTTCCCCTCATTCCCAAAACTTGCAAGCTTTCTCACTTTTCTGTGGAGGGTTCTAGAGGTCTTCATGAATTGCTATCTTCAGGATGGCTAAATCTTGTGCCATATTTGGTATCCATTGAATGTTATTTTTAATGTTCCTGTTATGGGCCTTTTTACACAGACGGAGGTGGGTGGGGGGATGGGTGTTTTGCCATGGTGGATGGAGGTGGGTGTCTGTCCTTTAACACAGACACACCCCCTGCACCCATCTCCATCCACCTAGACCCACGGAGCCTCCTCCGGTTTTCTGGAGGGCTCCATGGGTGGATATAGGTGTGCAATGGGTGGAGGTGGGTGTTGTGTAAGAGTGCGTACGCACCCCCATCCATCCCACTTGGTGTTCACATGGGCAAACATTGAACGGACACCCATCCCCACCACCACCACTGATCGTATAAATGGACGCCTCCCCCCCCCCGCACACCCATCTGAACACCGAGTGAAGGGGGGGGGGCGTGATTCTTAGGTTCCTAAGATTTGGTATGTGAACTGCCTGGTTTAACTGCTGTACAATATTCTGTGGTCTCACATACCAATGCTGGAGTTCAAAGTGTATGCACAAGAGCTGAAGTTGTACCCAGTGAAGTGGATAAACCCAACAAATACCGCCATGGTCTCCAGTGGTATAAATTGGCAAAGTTCTACTGACGAGACATAGAAGAGGTGGTAGCCAACGCTGTAAATTAAAACATTAAAAATATATTTAAGGGGGCACTATGCAGAGGCAAAAGAGTCTACTCCTCTCAGCCTTGCATTCAATCAGTTTAGATCACTGCACATTAGTATGGGATCCTGTCATACTAGCATAAAACAATGAGACCTGGTTCTTAATTTCTACTATCCTACTCTTTAAAGAAGGTAATATTATGTCTGTTTTCCAAGCAAGTTTAAGAACATGTTGTTCCCCTAGAACTTATGCCATCTCTTAAAGTGTTCTTCCAGTATGATTCTGACATTTTGATTCACTCTTTCCATATAACACACAAAATACATTTCATTATCAAGTTGAAGTTTTCTCACCAAATCTTTGGGATTTGTTTTATTCACAGCCATTCACTCCCGGTGGAACTTTTCAGGGTGGTGAGGGGGCTGGTCAGTCCGGCCTCCGTTCGCCTGGATTTAGAGTCATCAAATGACTGCTGTGATTTGTTTGTGGACTTTTTTGCAGATAAAATTGCTCAGATCCACCATAGTTTTGATGCAACACTTTTAGCAGTAGGTGAACCAGAGGCAGCAAAGCCCCACCTTGTCCTGTTTTGTGGGATGAATTTCAGAATGTGTTGCCCTCAGATGCGGGGGATGTTCTGGGGTCTGTTTGAGCCACTTATTGTGAATTAGACCCATGCCCATCCTGGCTGGTCAAGGCCAGTCGGGAGACATTAGGGCCGTTGCTGGCGGGGATTGTCAATGCCTTTCTGGGGGAGGGCAGGGTGCCGTACTGCCTTAAGGAGGCGCTGGTATGGCCCCTGCTCAAGAAACCATCATTGGACGTTGGCATCCTGGCCAGCTATCAGCCAGTCTCTAACCTTCCCTTTTTAGGGAAGGTTATTGAGCGGGTGGTAGCTCGACAGTTGCAGGAACATCTCTACTGGATTAGCTTTCTCGATCCCTCACAGTCAGGTTTTCGCCTTGGATATGGCATGGAGACTGCACTTGTGGCCTTGGTCACCGACCTCTCCCGTGAGTTGGACTGGGGTCATTCGACCCTGTTGATCCTATTAGATCTCTCGGCTGCATTTGATACCCTTGACCATGAGTTGTTGGTGACTCGGCTGCGGGACCGGCCAGGGATTGGCGGGACCGTTCTCGAGTGGTTCCGCTCCTTCCTGGCTGGGAGAGTCCAACATGTGGTCCTGGGTGATTTTTCATCTTTTCCCCGGGGTCTCATGTGTGGAGTCCCGCAGGGATCTATCTTGTCCCCCCTCTTGTTCAATGTGTACATGCCGCCTTCGGGGGAGGTTGTTAGGGAGTTTGGCATACAGTGACATCAGTATGCTGATGACACCCGGCTTTATCTCTCATTTTCATCCAACTCAGGCCCGCAGTCTCAGTGCTTATCCGGTGCTTGGCAGCTGTGGGGGATTGGATGAGGGCAAGCCATCTGAAGTTAAATCTCGACAAGACGGAAGTGATGGTTGTGGGGAAAGCTGGGGGAGTGGTGGCTCCCATCATTGATGGGGTCCTTCCTGCCCTGGTATCTCAGGTTCAGAGTCTGGGGGTGCTCCTGGAACTGCAGCTCCACCTGGATGCCCAGGTGGTGGCCGTGGCAAAAGGGGCATTTTGCCAATTGCATCTGGTGCATCGGCTTCAGCCGTATGTTTTGGACTCTGACCTAGCCACGATCATCCATGCTTTATTACCTCGAGATTGGACTACTGTAATACACTCTACGTGGGGCTACCCTTGGTGCTGGTTCAGAAACTGCAGCTGGTGCAGAATGCTGCGGCTCGTCTCCTGGGGACGGGCCGATGCGGGCATATTTCACCAGTGCTTAGCTCTCTGCACTGGCTGCCTATAGTCTTTCCAGGCCCAATTCAAGGTGTTGGTGTTGACCTTTATAGCCCTGAACGGCCTGGGCCCCACCTACCTGCAGGACCGCCTCACCCCCCAGGTCCTGGATCAGCCCCTGCGGTCGGCCAGGGGCGCCCTCCTCGAGGTCCCCCGGGTTTCTCAGGTGTCGACCTTGTGGAGGGCATTCTCTGTGGCCGCGCCGCAGCTGTGGAACTCTCTCCCATTGGAGATCCGCCTGATTACCAACCTCCCGTCTTTCCGTAGACAATGTAAGATCTGGCTGTTCCGCCGTGCTTTTCCTGAGGGAGAGGGGGTGGGTGGGTTAGGTTAGGGTGTGGGGTATGTTGTTTTTATATTGTGTTTTAATAATGATTTAAATCCTATTATTACTGTTTTAAATAGTTTTAATATGTTGTTAGCCGCCCCGAGATGCTTTTAGCAGGAGGGGGCAGCTTACAAATGTTATTATAAATAAATAAATAAATAAATTTGCCACACCAAAATACAGAATTAAAACTTTCTGTATTTGTCCAACTTTCTCCAATGTCTATTTTATAAACTAGTGCATTTCCCATATCTACAACATTTAGGCTCTTGTCTCCTGCATCTTACTGTCTTTAACATGGTATAAAGGCACCATAATTAAGTATACAAGTATATAGCAGGAAATGGATCATTCCATTATGATCTGTTGTGTACTTTTCTGAAGCAACTGAAGGTGGCCACTGTTGGAGACAGGATGTTGGGCTGGATGGATCATTAGTCAGACCCAGTATGGTACTTCTTATGTTTAATTCACTGGGGGATGTCGGATAGCCAATTATTGGCTCCCAGGATCCTGTAAAGGACTAGCTGGGTAGCTGAGCTCCCTCTAACCTCTTTCTGCCTTGCATCACTCCTGTGGGGGGAAGGGCTGGTCCATTATTATTATCCCCATATATAATCATGTGGGGATAATAATAAGGTGCTAACTCATGCCCCACAGGAAATTATGTTAAATAATAGCAGGGTAGATCCTTTAAAAGCTGGGCTGCTTCTCCTCTGGGAGAGATGAAGGCAAGCTGAAGTCCTCTCATAAATTCTCGAATGATGCTTTTCTGATGCTTGTAAATATGGAGAGTCACTAAGGGGTACATCATAAAGGTAGAAGTGAGCAGGATTGCGCTGTTGATTCTCCTAGTTCAGCAGACCTTGGCCTTTCTACAGGGCAGGGAAACGGTGGTGTCAGAGAGGCAGTTTGAGGTACCCAATCACATGAAAAACAATGGCACTATTATGCCTGCATAGCCATTTTTAAGGTTTGATGCACAGACCTGCAATTACTTTGGTTTGATTACTTCATTTATCTTCTGCATATAATAACTTGTTTTCTTTTGTGTGTGTTAAGGGGACAGTTAATCCATGTAGCAGCCTGTCTTCATAAGGCTCATCCTTCAGACTGAAGGGAGGGAAGCTCAGATAATTTTGCTGCAGGATATTGGTTTGCTAACTCATGCCCATCAAAGCTATAATTAGAGTGCACTCTGGGAACTGATGAATGTAGAAACTGTTACAGCTTTTGCATTTCCTAATGCATATTTCCAAAAGCATAAATTGGGCTGGTTAACGGCACATTCCTATATTCTTCATGGTTTGTTTTGTTGGTTTTTGTGTGTGTGAAATGCTCTGTTTCAGAATGTCTTTGACAGATGGTCAAATGAATGAAAGAAAAGCTTTGTTCTCACACCTCATGAAACAAATCATTGTAATAATGACACTTTAATATAGCATCCTATCTGGTACTGTTTCACATTTAGTTATATATTCTTTGATATAGTCTGTATTGTGTATCCTTTTTACACAGCTGGAGCCTGTAACCATAATGTCTGTATGAATAAAATAGTGCAGGGCTACCAATAGGAGAAGCTGAACATAAATGTATGTGCACAGCCCAAGTTACACAAATTTACCAAGAACATAGACTACCTAGAGTTATGCTAAAAAAATAGCTGGAACATATGATACTGGCCCTTTTCACACGAGATGCCCCCCACCCATCTCCACGCAGTTTCACTGCATAAAGATACGGAGGCACCCGTGGGAATGCCGCAGCGGATGGGTGGGGATGTGTGCACACATCCGTGCTACACCCACCTCCACCCATCACCCACGCACGGAGCAATGGGCTCCAATGCTGGTTGCTCCCTGGGTGGAGATGAGTGTGCGCCCGTGGGAACGGGTGTACATCCACCTCCACCCACCGTGGGTGCACACCCATCCCCCCACCCACTGCGGCCCATTTGAAAAGGCCCACAGTTTGCCCCTTTTTAAATGGACCGCAATGGGTGGGGGAATGGGTGTGCAGCCATGCTGGGTGGAGGTGGGTGCATGCCCATTCCCACAGCTGCACACCTATCTCCACCCACGGAGCATCAGGCATTGGAGCCCATTGATCCGTGGGTGGGTGATGGGTGGAGGGGGTGTAGCACAGGAGCACGCCTGCACCCACATCCATCCCCTGTGTCATTCACACCGGTGCCTCCACCCATCTCCATGCAGCGAAACTGCATGGAGATGGGTGGGGGCATCTCGTGTGGAAAGGGGCTTCGTGAGGTGCGAAATTTTCATTTCAACACAAATGTAGACCAGGAAACTTTATTTTAATGTATATCTCATTCTCCCCTGAAGACTCAGGCTCAGGGTGAGTAACATAATAAATAAAGCAAATAATGATACATAAAAAGTATATTTTAAAAAAAATCCTACAAACCACTTCCCCAACCCCATGTCCTCAGCTGCCAAATGCTTGGCCAAACAAAATTTATTTATTTATTCATTTATTTATTCCAATTTTTACCCTGCCCTTCCCAAACCACTCATGGTGGCTTACATAATGGCTCAGGGCAGCTTACAAAAGTATTGTACTGCCTCCAGAAGATAATCAGGCTTGAGCTTTCATGAACCTCCATGGGAAAGGAGTTCCGCAAAACAGGGACAGTCTTCAAGAATGCTTCCGCATACCCCCAGCCTAATGCATAGATGGAACCTGGAAGAAGGCACAATTGACTGACTGCAGGACATGTGGTGCAGCATGGGGAAGGAGGTGGTCTTTCAGATATGTGGGGTTGAGGACATTTAGGGCTTTGTAGGTCAAGTCCAACAAGTTGAATTGTGCCCAGAAGGTTATTGGGAGTCAGTTCAGGCTCTGAAGTGGCGACCCATCCATGACAAGAGCTAGGCTGTTACACTCTACACAAGCAGCAGCTTCCAAGTACCATCAGTGGCAGTCCCATGTAGAGTACATTGCAGCAGTTGGGCCTTGAGATTATAAAGACATGGATGATGATGGCCAGGTCCAAATCGGAAAGTAAGGGACACAGCATTGTAGGCAGAGTTAGTGAAAAGTGCTCCTGAATGGTTGCAATCTGATGTTCCAGGAGCAGTGAGGGATCCAGGGAAGGGCTAGATTCTGGACTCGGAGTAACTTGCAGTATTAGTTTGAGTGGCTACAGTCGGCTAACCATCAGTGAAGCTGCTAATTGTGGGAAATTTCTTTTGTAGCAGAGATCAGAAGCTCCTAACTGGTACTGTAACAGAAGTGCTGAGCTGCTCAGAAGAGGAATAGCACTTGAGAATGATTGACAGGAATTGTTTCAAGCCACACAGGACATTTCCTCAGGCATCTAAGAAGTCAGAACTATAAACTATGTAGTTTGCTGACTTTGTGTGACCCAAAATCGTGTATAATCTCACCAGCTACATAGGGGTGTGCAGCACTTACCTCATTTTTTTTGTTTTCATTTTCATTTTCTGTGTTAAAAGCTCATATATTTTGGGGGACTTCATAAAACTCCCTTTGCTTTCATTTTATTTTACATGTAATTTTAATAAAAAATAAAGAAAAAAAAATTTATATGCATGTGCAAAATGTCTGCTGGGGCAATTCTGTGCATAAACGGCCCTTTTTCAAAATGGTGCAGAGTGCCATTTTGGAAAAGGGTTCGCATGCGTAGAATAGTTCAGAGGCCATTTTGCACATGCACCATGATTTTTTAAATGTTTTAAATTAAAAATAAATGTTAAACAAAAACACTCTGCATACACATAATGACCACTGGTCCGTTCTACACATGTGCACCATTTTCCAAAATGGTGCCAACATTGCTAGCACTATTTTGGAAAAGGATGTGCATGCGCAGTTCAGCCCCAGTGGTCATTTTGTGCAAGAACAGGTTTTTGGTGGTGGTTGGGTTTTTTAAAAGTCCTTTTTATTTTTTAAGTAAAAATGGATGAATTTGCTTATTCATCTGCTTTCATAACATTAGTTACTAAAACGAATGGGACTTCGTTCATTTTAGTAACTAAAAAAAATGAAAACAAATTGCACACCCCTACATCTACAGTTAGTCCAAATAAAGATATCACCTGAAGTACTTTGGGTGTAATCCTATGTAGTGTGCACACCACACGCAGATGGTACGTATTGTACGTGTGCAAGTAAAGGATTTGCACTAATTCCATAGGGCCCACAGTTGCGTGCTCTACTGCATGCATGCTCCCCTTACTTGCGCACAGTTGCTGCGCAACTTTGGACATACCATCCATGTGTGGTGCGCTCACTGCGTAAAATTGCACCCTTTGTCGCTTACATTTGTGGCCAACATGGCAACCAGGCGCTCTCTTCTGCTTTTAATCAACATAATAAAAATATAACAAAATAGAAATAATAAGTAGAAATAAATCCTAGATATAGATACAGACACATATATTTTTGGAGACAGGTCTCTGCCAGGTGGGCTTACAATCCACATGTAATAAATCAGGGAGCTGTTTCTGTTCTACTAGGGACAGATCTATGGCAGGAGTAGGTGCATGCATTTTGGCACTGTTGGGGTGATCTTTGTAATGGAGGTGATCTTTGTAATGTGTTTGCCATAACTGTGAGAGGTACAGGCTGGACATAGAGACATGAGAAGAGGGTGTCCCCTTGGGTGGGATGTGGGAGTGGTGTGGGATGAGTGTTTTTGAAGGGTGGGCAGGAGGGGTGGGAGTTAGAGACCGCTTTTGCATTTGTGAGAGGAGGTATGGGTCTAGAGGTGTGTTTAAGTGGGGAAGGAGACTTCCCTGGGTGAGAGATGGGGGAGTAGATGGGATGCAGTTTTATGAGAATGACTGGGAGGAATATGGGTTTGCCATGACCCCTCTGTGAGAGGTACATGAGAAGAGGGGCTTCCCCTGGGTGTTATGTGGGAATGGTGTGTGATGATAGTTTTTTGAGAGGGTGTTCGAAACTTTAACATTACTGGTGTAATGTGTACTGGTCTAATATTATGAAGTCCTCCCCCATCCTTCCATTACAATGAAGAACAAATGTCTTCTTATCAAACGACATCGTCATCGTCATCGTCATCGTCATCGTCATCGTCATCTAATAAATGGTAAAATGTAATGCCCTACAATATTGTTTTATTATTCACTGGTAGCCATCATCTATACCAAAGGCAGCTGAACACTGGAATACGAGACTGGCCAGAAACTGTGCACCAGTTCATGCTTTGGAATGTCACTTGGAGTGAGGTGCTGTGGAGATCAGAAGACAGGTTCAGAGTGACTAAAATGACTTTAGTGTCTCCCAAGTGGGAATATTTTTTTATTATTATTTTTTTCTCCCAGAGGCAATTGATTTTCTGTGAACTAAAAACTTGTCATAAATACATACTGTGGCTAAGGCTGTTCTACTTAAAGATGATTTTCTTTTCTTCCAAAATACTGATTGTATTGAATCACATACATGAAAGATTTTGATTGAAGTGCAAGTCAACTGGGTAAGAGGCATAGTTAACCAAGTGCAAACCTGCAGTGCTCAACTTTGATTTCACATCCAGAATCTACTGTGAATAAGGGGGTGGTCTTGTGTGTGCCATTCAATCATCACAGCTATAGATGCAGTGAAAAGTGATTCATGAGTTTATTTGTGAATCCTAGATATTTTTAGACTAGAATTCATCTCTTGCATATTCTTACCAAATACCTTTTATTCTTATTTAAAATTATCCAATATTACAATCAATCCCCACTCCGTAGCCTCAATTTCCATATTACATTTTGGCATTAAGAAATAGTATTGATTTTCCCCTTCTCCAGATCTATAATGTTCAATTCAGTATAGTTCTGGACCCAAATAAATTCGGTCAAAACAGCTTCCTGTGGATAGACCAATAAAATTGCTTGAACCTTTTGTAAATCAATCGGATGCTAAGTATATTCCAATTGTTACTCTTGCAAATGAGGCACCAATCCTGTTGTGATACAGAGGCTAGGTCACTAGATGTAGGGCCTTCCTAATACTCCTGAGCAGTTTTCAAAGATCACCTCCTTATGGAGGCCCAACATTGCCAAAATATGTGCCCCATCTCTTGCCATACATCTGTCCCAAGTAGAACTGAAATGGCTTTATTACACGTGAATTGTAAGCCCACTGGGCAGGGATATGTCTCCCAAAATCTGTGACTGTAAAGTGCTGTGCATGCCTAGTAGCGCTATAGAAATGATAAGTAGTAGAAAGGTAGGGCTGAGCTGAGAGTAAGCGTTTCCACACTGCAGGGAAATACTGACCTTTTGGGAGCGCTTGCGAGTGTTTGTTGGTACTTCATCAGTTTCCCGTGAGTCTGTGCTTCTACCACTGTTGATACCAGTACCTGTGATTTTTCATAATTTCCCATCAATTTAATCACTTTCCATCATTTTTTGTCACTTTTCGGGACTTTTCACGACTTTTACAGCAGTTTTACAGCACATTTATGGCACTTTTACAGCACTCTCGAGCACTTCCTCAGCACTTACCTGGTACTTTGCATCTCCACAGCCCCCAGGGTTGAACATGGAGATCACACGGGGCTTGGGATTGGCCCCATAGCAACTCTGTTCAACTTGTAAAAAATAACGACAAATGGAGAAAACAGCAGAAAAGCCAGAAGGTTTCTGCATCATGCAAATGAATAGGAATGGCCCATTTCTGATGGAAACCATTTCCTGTGATCTGCCTTTTCAAGCCTACGGTAATACCTGAATTTTCAAATATTGCATTGGGTTCCCAACAGGCTACCTGAGAACCGATCAGGCACCTGATTACCCGAAAAATGTTTTATAGCCATCACTGATGCACCAATTTACCATAAACCGATCCGTAAATTAGTATGGGAAAATAACAAAAATCAGGATGGTAACTTGAAAAATCGGTACTGTCAGCATCCGCCGCCTGAGAAGAGGTGGTCAGCGTGCTGGGGGATTCCCAGGAGCGGGGCTGGGACCGGCAGGCCCAGAGGCCATCATGAAAGAAGACGGGACAGAGGGGCAGGGAACCCCAGCGCTGCTCACCCCGGCAGCAAGAACAGCTGACGTCCCAGAACCAGGAACCACGCCCCCTAGAGCTCCGGCGCGCAGAGGGCCACGTGGACTTCCTGGAACCGCGCCCCCGATGTTGCCACGCCGCTCGGAGCAGCTGAGGGCACGTACGGGGGTGGGGCTTGCTGTATAAGAACCAGTGCCGCAGTTAGAGCAGCGCTGGTGATTCAGAGAAACCGGCCCCCTTGCGTTGTTCCCGTGTGCTGAGCTTTGCCTGAGAGATTAACCCCGAGAGTGCCTGCATGTGTGTGGAACGTCCTACCATAATCTTCCTGAGTGATTCGTGAGTGAGTGAAGGAACGCGAGGTGAGTGAGTGGGTGCGTGCGAGCCCCCCCCCGCCAGGGTCCTCCTCCTTCCCTTCCCCCCCGGAACCACAGCATGAGTTTGGAGCCTATTCCTATCCGTGAAATCCAAGGTGGGCCCTTCCCTCACTACCTCCCCCCACTACCTCTTCCCCTTACTACCGCCTTTTCCCTGAAAGTGAGCACTAGGTGTGTGGGGGTACCTGGTGGCCTCTCTTGATCCATGTGCCCTATGATGATAGAGGCCTGTTCTCTTTAATTAGAGGTGACGGCCACAGTTCTATCCTGACGGGTATAGTCAGTCCCCACGTTCTGCGTAATCTAGAGAGCCACCTTTTGAGGTACCGTGCGGGTGCAGTGCGTGCGTGTACGTGTAACTACCCTTCCCCCCTCCCCGGTGACAAATCACCAGCCTCAACCCTAGCACGGCCAAAAGGGTCCTGCTATGGATCTCACGAGCGAAGTAGCCCACTTGGGGCAGGCCATTCAATCACTGGCAATGGAGATGAAGGATCTCCGTGACCAGCAGGGAGGGTTAGTCACCACCGTCAACCAACTCCAGGGAGCTGCAGCAGTGGGGCCAGCCCCTGCCCCCCTCAACGTAGCTGCCGCCCCAGTGGCCCCTGCACCACCAACGGGGGTAGGGCCCCCCGTAGGTGCACGGGACCCCAAGGGACCCAAGATCGAAAGGTTTATAGGGGATCGGCGGGGTTTCCAAGCCTTCCTTGCGCTATTCTGTCTTACCTTTACCCTACAACCCCATACTTATCCTACAGATACCCTGAAGGTGGCATTCATCATTGGCAACCTTGGGGGTACGGCCCTCGAGTGGGCAACTACCCTGCTGCGGAGTGATAGTCCATTATTGACAAACTACGCCAACTTCCTTAGAGAGTTCACGTTCCTATTTGACAACCCCCACCGAGTTCGAGATGCACAGACAACAATGATGAGCCTACGTCAAGGGCGGAGCTCGGCACTAGAGTACACCACGCAATTCCAACAATTAGCATTAGAGCTCCAATGGCCCAACGACGTACTACTAGTGATGTTTCGAAAGGGGCTATGCGAGGACATCAAGGACCAGTTGGCCTTCGTCACACTCCCGGCTACGTGGGAGACTCTAGCGAACCTGGTCCTGCAAATCGAGGATCGTTTGGCTGAGCGAAGGCGGGAGCGTCGCCAAGAAGTATGCCCTTTTCAAGCACGACCTGTAATCCCAGCCACACCCCCTGGGTTACCAGAGCCGGAACCGATGCAAGTAGGAGCCTCCCGGGGGCCCCTATGGAAAGAAGAATGCGAATGACGCCGTAGTTCCCGTGCGTGCTTTTATTGTGGGGACCCGTCTCACTTCATTGGGGAGTGTCCGGAGTTGCCCCGTAGTCGTAGGGCAGCGGGAAACCCCAGAGGCCGAGGCAGACAGCGGCCGTCTCGGTCTTAACCACCACCAAGCCCCTTGCGAGAAAGCCTTTAGGCTCTCACCAGTTGGTGCCAATGACTCTAACCCTTACCCCTCATCCATCGGTCGTCTGCTGGGCTCTTATCGATTCAGGGGCTTCCGGGAACTTCCTTGACAGTACTCTCGCCAGGAACTGGCAGCTTACGACACAACAAAAAAAAACAACTGAACCCATCCATACCATTGATGGTTCTCCGTTGGTGTCCGGACCTATTACCGGACACCAACTGTACTTCACCCCTGGAATACACGATAGGAACGCACCGAGAAAGCGTGGCTTTTGACCTAGTCTGTACTCCTCTTTTTCAAATCGTCCTGGGGAGCCCCTGGCTTTGTCAGCATAACCCTACGATTGAATGGTCCCCGAAACAGATACAATTTCTGTCGTCCTATTGCCAGCGGGAGTGCCAACTCCCACAACCCACACGGAACATCGGGGCTACCTACGAAACACTGTCGGAGCCTGAACGCTTGAGCATACCTTAGCCCTGCCAGGATTACCAAGATGTCTTTTGCAAGATTCGGGCTACCGAACTGCCCCCGCATCGATCGTACGATTGCCCAATTGACCTCGTACCCGGAAAGGAACCACCCTTTGGACGAATTTACGCTCTGGCCAAACCAGAATTGCAAGTCCTCCGCCAATACCTGGAGGAGAATCTCCAACAAGGATTCATCCGGCCATCTACGTCCCCAGCAGGGGCCCCCATATTCTTTGTACCAAAGAAGGATGGGGCCCTCCGACCGTGCGTGGACTATCGGGGGTTGAATAGCATCACGGTAAAAAAACGCTCCCCTTATCCTCGAGCTATTAGACCGGCTACAAGGAGCACAAGTATTTACGAAATTGGACCTACGGGGGGCTTACAACTTACTTCGCATACGCGCCGGGGACGAATGGAAGACCGCGTTCCGCACACGTTATGGGTTGTTTGAGTATCTTGTAATGCCGTTTGGCCTCGCCAATGCTCCCGCTGCCTTCCAGCACCTCATCAACGATATGCTCCGGAATATTCTCGATGTATATGTTATTGCATATTTAGACGACATCCTGATCTACTCTATGAATTTCGAAGACCATGTCCGCCATGTAAGGGAGGTGCTCGAATGCCTCCGTAAGAATAAACTGTATTGTAAGAGAGAGAAATGCTTCTTTCACCTGCACTCCCTTAGTTTTTGGGGCTTTATTATAAGCCCCGAAGGCATTCGGATGGACCCACAAAGGTCGACGCAATATGGCATTGGCCGGCTCCCAAGGCGGTAAAACCCTTGCAGTGGTTCCTTGGTAGTGCTAACTACTACCGCCAGTATATCCCCAACTATTCGGCCATCATGGGCCCTTTAACTATGCTGCTCAAGAAGAACCAGCCTTATGAGTGGGGGCCGGCGCAAGGCCATAGTTTCACTTACCTCAAAGAGGCATTCACGACAGCACCATTGTTGCACCACCCGGATTCGACCAAGCCATTCTACGTGGAGGCGGATGCATCTGGCACCGCCATCGGGGCAGTCCTGTTGCAAGAACATGAAACCCCCGAACCACTACTCCCATGCGCCTATTATTCTCGGCAGCTGACCCCCGCCGAGCGCAACTACAACATCTTAGACCGGGAGCTTCTCGCAGTTAAGGTTGCCTTTGAGGTCTGGCGCCATTATCTTGAGGGTGCCTGACATACCATCACAGTGATAACAGACCCCCGGAACCTAACCTTCCTCCAACAGGCACACATCTCGAATGCACGCCACTCCCATTGGGCTCTATTCTTTGCGAGGTTTTATTTCCATATTCACTATCATCCTGGAAGGCTGCATGTGCTTGCAGACGCCCTTTCCTGCTATCACGAATGACAACCCGAGTTAATCACAGACCCCGGGAGGATCCTGCAGACCCGCACCTTTGCCGGCACATATAATACTCTGCAGGAGATCTGAGCGGCGGCTGCGGAGGAGATTCCTGATACAGTAGAGACCGCAGGCCTCAAACCCCGGGAGCCCCGCAATCAAGCGTCCGCAGTGGTAGTCCCTCCGTCTCAGCAAAACAATGTATTATGGGCACACCATGATGCCCCTACAGCTGGCCACCCCGGCATAGACAGGACACTGCAACTTATCCATCGTTCCTATTGGTGGCCCAGTATGCGACAAGACGTGACCCAGTACGTTACCAGTTGTGCCACCTGTGCCCGAACCAAGGTACCACGTCAAGCCCCAACAGGGCTTCTCCAAGTAACCCCATTACCATCAGGACCATGGGAACATGTAGGCCTTGACTTTGTGGTAGAACTGCCCCCATCGAGGCAGTATGCCACCATACTCGTAGTGGTAGACCACTTTACTAAACTCGCTCACTTTATCGCGTGCAAGGGAATGCCCTCGGCAAAATGAACGGGCCTCCTCTTCATTCGACATGTATTGAAGCTCCATGGCTGTCCTCAAGAAATCGTAAGTGACCGAGGGACACAGTTTACTTCACGCTTTTGGACAGCGCTCTTCCACGCCCTTCATGTCACTCTTAAACCCACCACCGCATACCACCCCCAAGCGAAAGGGCAGGTGGAGAGGGTCAACCAAAACATGGAACAATATCTCTGATGCTACATCAATTATCTCCAGGACGACTGGCACACATGGTTCCCGCTCGTGGAGTTCGTATACAACAACGCGCCAAATGCCTCTTTAAGAACGTCCCCGTTTTTTGTAACATACGGGTTTCACCCGCAAAGCGGGGCTATTGAATCCCTCGCACCAACAGTCCCGGCTGCAGGGGCACTAGTAAAACAAATTCAGCACGCCCAGAAAACAGCGCGCCAGGTATTGCTTCAAGCTCGGCAAAAATACAAGACACAGGCGGACCGACACAGAAGCCCAGGAGCGACCTTCAAACCTGGCGACCTAGTATGGATCAACCGACGCCGCTACCCATCCACCTGCCCATCCCCAAAACTGGACCAGCGCTTTATTGGCCCTTACCCAATACAACGACAAGTAAATGAGGTAACTTATACAGTGCAACTGCCCCCCCGCTCCCGCATCCACCCCACCTTCCATGTCTCCCTTCTCAAGAAAGACATGCCTCGCCCAGGAATCACCCCCAGGCTCCCCCCCGGATCTCGTCCGGCTTTCGGCTGCCGGCTCCGAGTACGAAGTAAAAGCCATCTTAGACTCCAAGGTCCTCCGGGGCCATCTCCACTATCTCATTGACTGGGCCGGCTTTGGGCCCGCCGATTGCATATGGGAGCCTGCTGGCCACGTCTTAGCCCCACGACTTATCCAGCTATTCCACCTCCGGCACCCACTAAAACCTGGCCCGGGGTGCCGGCGGCCTCGACGGGGGGGTAGTGTCAGCATCCGCTGCCTGAGAAGAGGTGGTCGGCGTGCTGGGGGATTCCCAGGAGCAGGGCTGGGGCTGGCAGGCACGGAGGCCATCATGAAAGAAGACGGGACAGAGGGGCAGGGAACCCCAGCGCTGCTCACCCCGGCAGCAAGAAGAGCTGACGTCCCAGAACCAGGAACCATGCCCCCTAGAGCTCTGGCACGCAGAGAGCCACGTGGACTTCCTGGAACCGCACCCCCGACGTTGCCACACCACTCGGAGAGGCTGAGGGCACGTACGGGGGCGGGGCTTGCTGTATAAGAACCAGCGCCGCAGTTAGAGCGGCGCTGGTGATTCAGAGAAACCGGTCCCCTTGCGTTGTTCCCATGTGCTGAGCTTTACCTGAGAGATTAACCACGAGAGTGCCTGCGTGTGTGTGGAACGTCCTACCATAATCTTCCTGAGTGATTCGTGAGTGAGTGAAGGAACGCGAGGTGAGTGAGTGGGTGCGTGCGAGCCCCCCCCTGCCGGGGTCCTCCTCCTTCCCTTCCCCCCCGGAACCACAGCGTGAGTTTGGAGCCTATTCCTACCCCTGCAATCCAAGGTGGGCCCTTCCCTCACTACCTCCCCCCACTACCTCTTCCCCTTATTACCGCCTTTTCCCTGAAAGTGAGCACTAGGGTGTGTGGGGGTACCTGGTGGCCTCTCTTGATCCACGCGCCCTATGATGATAGAGGCCTGTTCTCTTTAATTAGAGGTGATGGCCACAATTCTATCCTGACGGGCATAGTCAGTCCCCATGTTCTGCGTAATCTAGAGAGCCACCTTTTGTGGTACCGTGCGGGTGCAGTGCGTGCATGTACGTGTAACTACCCTTCCCCCCTCCCCGGTGACAGGTACTGGAAGTCAGTATTCCAGGACTGGAAGTTGGTAAATTGGAAATTCGAGTAACCCATCCGGGACTAATCAGGTACCGATTAATACCCAGCAGTAGCGGGTCGATTTGAATATCACAAATTTGATGGTTATGCCCATTTTTTCAGGCACTCGTTTCAGCTCCAATCCTGAGCTAAAACCCCTCCCATTATGTAGAGTTTTGATTTCTCACATGGCACCTGTCATGGACAGTTGGAGAATAGTGCCAGCTGAGCCGTGTGTGTGGCAAGCGTAGAATCTATTCTTGATCCCAAGCAAGCACACCTAGCATTCTGTATGCACAACAGTAGCTTGTGCTGTGTGATGCAATGGAATGAAATCTTAATTACACTTTCTTATTTGTTTATTGGAAAACACATTTTATAACTGATTGTTGGAGGGTTTGTTATGGCTCTCAGTACCAACAGCCGCGTGATGGGTTTGTGTACAGACCATGCCAGACTTAAATCTTCAAACTGCCTATGGAAAGCTACTCCATTCTCACAGTTACTTCAGTCTAGTTACTCAGGAACTTATTGGCATGCATTGAAGCCCTGTCAGTGTTTAAGACTAGCTTTACAGAGCCATTTCTGTTACGGTGTGTGAAAGAAAAATATATTCCTTGATGGATCCTGAAAAAGGCTGAAATCACAAATGTAACAAGAATTTTGCCATTCAAAGAGCTGGTATCTGGTTTAATATTTTATTTTAGTTTTATAAATTGGGTCCAAGGGTTTTAAACGGTGCTCATGGAATGTGACAATATTAAAGCTTTGTATATTTCTTCTGCATGAGAACAACTACAACTTGTCTACAGGTGTCCATATGACTCCCTGGGTATTAGTCACTGATACACACACAAACTATGTATAAACATATTCACATTGTATCAGTGCTTCCAATTTTTTCCCATGTACTTTTAAAATTATTCATACTGCATGAGAGACCTGAATCCCGGGTCTTGTTCAAGATTGTACTACCTGTACTACAAATACAAAAGGAACCATCCATTGTATGTTTCAGTTATTTATTTATTTATTATTTATACTTGAATTTCTATGCCGCCCCCTCCTGCCTCTGGCAGCTCAGGGTGGCTCACAAAAAAACAACAATAATAAAAACATTCTAAATTACAAAAATATAAAAATATTAAAAGATCAATAAAACAAAATCAGGAGTCCATAAAAGGCATAAAAACATCCCCCCCCCCCCCACTACCTATCTCCCCCACTAAAAGCCTGGCAGAATAGCCAGGTCTTACGATGGTGCCTGAAGGAGGGGAGATTCAGGGACAAACAAGCCTCAGCTGGCAGGGAGTTCCACAGCCATGATACCACCACCAAGAACGCTCTCTCAAGCTTGGCCCCTCATCGCACCAGGGGCACCTCCAATAGGGCATCCCTAACTGACTGCAGAGATTGATCCTGGACCCAGGGAGTGAGGCAGTCCCGCAGATAGACTGGGCCTGGACCATTTAGGGCTTTATAGGTAAGAACCAACACCTTGAAATGAACCTGGAAGACTATAGGCAACCAGTTCAGCAAGTGAAATACAGGTGTTATATGCTCATGACGACCCGTCCCGGTAAGGAGGTGGGCTGCCGCATTCTGCATTATATGAGGTACAGTGGAGTTTTGTCCTCAGTTGAGCTCCAGTTGGAAGGAGCAAATTTAGCCCATTCTACACTTGGAGATATTTAAATATTTTTAATATACTAAAGACAGAGTTTGAAAGTGGCATAAACTCTCTAACTTTGGAGCCTAGGCCAACCTTTAACAGTTGAGGTCACAAGGAAAATTTACTCAGAGCCAGTTAATTCCAACTTTGCCATATGCTTTCCTCTGAATCATCTGATAATGCTTCAGGAGCAGAGTTAGTTTGGAGTGGGCTAGGGCTGTAGTTCGATCTCAATTTTCTCTCAGTTGTCACGGAGAAAATATCCTGGTTCTTGACACTTACATGGTCAAGATTTTCTCGATTTACAGTTTACTATTTACTGTGATTTACCATGTACCACATACCAATTTACTATGTACCATATACAGTGTACCATGCACATTCTGGTAATGACTGCCCTCTTAGAAGAGGGCTGTGCATATATAGAACAGCTGTGGTGGCCATTTTGCACATGCACATTACCAGGACGAATATGGTACATGGTAAGTGGTACATGGTAAATTGGTATATGGTACTTACTCATTAAATCACAGTACATGGTAAACAGTAAACGTTTCTGATATTCTCGCTGAGATCTTGGACTGTTACCTAGAACATGCTGATATCTCGGTAACAGTTCTCGATTACCACATGATTCTTGCGAGAATGAAAACCCAGTCTTGCTTTAGCCCTAGAATGGAAGCTCATGCAGAAGGTGGAATGGGCCCCTTCTTGCCCCCCTCCTAGTGGCTGGGGACACCGGGAAGTATGGGATTCCAGGCGTATTGGTTCCAACACAACTGCACCGCCTGTCCACATTCTCGCCTGTCCACATTGTCTTTGGATAATGGATACTGTTCAAGATACATTCCTGGACTAGGTAGATTTCCATTCTGACCCACTATGGCAATTCCTATATGGATGAGAAATCATCAAACACTATGAAAAGTTTGCACTCCTTTGCTTGCCAAAGTACCGAACAGGGAACATCTGTTAGAGATCTTTTCCAACGGAAATGGAATATGTCCCAGTGACAAATTGAAAACTGGTGCAGGAATGTGTCTTGGTGGGGAAATCCAGAGTAATAAAAAAGGATAAATTGCCAGCTTTATACCCTGTAGTTAGAAGAGAGGATGTGTATTTTGTGAGTCACTAGGAAATATTTAATAATTGGAAGACGGAAGAGAGTACCAGTTCAGAAAGAAAGATAGTAAATGAACCTAACCAATAAGCCTGAAATACAGTTAAGACAAGCAATAGACAAAATGTGTGAGCCTGTGTTGTTGTCATGGAAAAATGTGTTTACAAAAAAAAAAGAAGCAAAAAATATAATAAAATCCAAATAAATTCTGCATTTCAGGTTATACCTGAAGAATTTGTTTATTTAATGTATTTATTTGTTGTATTCAAATTCCCTTCCCTTAAGCCTCAGGAGCGGCTTACACGATAAAAACATACATCATAAAAATAAAATAAAAACCATTTTAAAAACCCACCCTCATCCTCAAACCCTCCCACATCCACCCCTAACCCTGCCTGCCAAATGCTTTGTCAAAGAGAAAAGTATTGCACTGCCTCTGGAATATGCTCAGGCTCGGGCTCTGATAGACCTCCAGGGGAAGGGAGTTCCATAACATAGGGGCAGCAACTAAAAATGCTTCTCTACGGGCCCTTCTTGTAAGAACAAGATTAGCAGGTGGCACCCATAAGAGAGTGCTCACGGCTGACTTCAGGGGTTGCAGTGGAGCATGGAAGGAAAGGCAGTGTCTCAGATTTGTGTGGCACAGGCAATTTAGGGCTTTAAAGTTCAGAACCAGCACCTTGAATTATACACCGGAAATCTATGGGTAGCTAGTGCAGACTTTAAAGCACAGTGTAATGTGCTCACGGCTATCAACCCCCCGAAAGGAGGCAGGCTGCCGCATTCTTCACCAGTGTGCATGTCATTTTGGTTATTACAATAACGATAATGAAAATTGCCATTTTCATTATCATTATTGCAATAACAAAAACTACAAATAATAATAATGAAAATAGAAACGAAAACAACATTTTGTTTTTGAAATAAAGAGAAAACACTGTTAAACATATTTCCAGCTACAACTTTTTTGTTTCTTATTCAATTCTGATGAAGGAGGGCACTTTGAGTACGAAGTTTCAAAAAGATTAGATAAAGGGAACTGATTTAGGAAGCAATGAATGTTGTGGTTTTAAGAAAAGCTCCATACACATTCATGGCTACATCTTCTCTATCATCCATCCAATTTGCATGAAACCTGTGAATATTATGTCCCTCCACATGCTTAACACTCCTGCCAATTTCCAGAAAGATTGGATAAATGGTCCTGATGGTATAAGACATTATCTTTAAATTACATTTCCAGCTGTAACATGTTTATTCTGTCCTATTTACAGGATATTTGGCAGGAATGTATCAGATACCTTCCCTGTCATCTCTTCCAAACTACAGGACAATGTGATAAAGGGACCCAATTTTATAAGCAATTGAAGCTGTCCCCTTGAAGACCATTATTCAGATAAATAGCAGCACATGCAGTGCCAGTCAGAGGCAGGCACCGGGCATAGCAGGGGGAGGGAGACTGTTGGAGGGAGGATGTGTAGCAACCCAAAAGACTGTCAGACATATTCACTGGCCAATTACTGCATGCTTCCAGCTTTATAGGACCAATCGGTAGTGATTTTGATGTGGGCATAGGGGCGGCCCTGAGGTGGGCAAAGAAGGGACATAACTTGGACTTTGGGGATAGCATCCTAGCAATCAGGAGACATAGTTTACACATCCCGACTGGCCAATTATCATCACAATCACATCCTGCAGCACTATGACAGAGGACATAAGAGAATCTGTATTGACTCTCCTAAACAGATGCTTCTGAGTTCCCAGTAAAAAGTGGGGGAGAGAAGTTGGGATGATCACAGCACAGAATGAGGATATTTGGTTGATATTTCTGCTGGCCAATTGACATCACAAACCGATCTTATACCACAGTGACACATAAGAGAATCCCTGGCATAGGCTTCTCTGCATAAGCTGTGCAGGCATATAAAATTGGGACCCTTTATCACATCTTTCTGATATTTTGCAGAGATGATTGTGCACGTGCGACATACAGCCCTGACAAATTCCATGTACATTGGTTGGACTATAAAGATGTTACAGTCAGACATACATTTATAAGTCAATTGCTTATACCACCAGGACCCTTTTATCCAATCCCTCTGAAAGTTGGCAAAGATAGTAAATGTAGGAAGGGGTATAAACTTGCCAAGTTTCATATACATCATATGTGAGACAAAGATGTTACAGCTAAGAATGTATATGAAGTTATTTTCAAAATAATATAATTCAACTGCTTATAAAATTGGATTCCTTTATCCAATCGTTTTGGAATTTGGTACACTTAATGCCTTCCATTGGAGGTACAATCCATCCTATAGTCAGCCAAATATAATGAAATACAAAAAAGATACTGCTGAAAATGTGTTTTCCATTGAAACCAATGGAAAACAAAAATGAAAGTGAAAACAAAAACGACAATTCAATATTTATGAAAACAAAAATGACAGATTTCAATAACGAAAACAAAAAAATGAAAACAAAAATGACGTGGGCCCCTGGTGCACACTTCTAGCCTGAAGCTACTGGGCAACCACCATTCAATAATCTTCCCTAAAAATAGGTTAGATACAGGTGTGGTCATGGTCAGTTTTAAGGGTGCCCAACAACCTATCCTCCCAAATAGAGATGTTGACAACCCCAGCCAGTAATGACCTCACCATCTCCTAGCTGGCTTTCATACAGCCAGGATGGGCAAATATATAATTCACATCTGGTTCCCTGTGTCACTCCCTGCACATCCTGTGAATCAGTGGCAACATTAATTTAAAATAATCCAAACAAACAGGAAAAGGCTGATCTTCCACAACCTCAAACTCTGACTCCGCAGGTAAAATAGCAGCACCCAAGTAATGGTGAAAATGAACAATTTTATCTGCAAAGTAATTAATAAAAACATCACAGTAGGCAATAGATTATCCTTGTTCATGGAAGAGACAGACTAGATTAATTAGGTCATTCTCCACCTGGAATAGATCCCCAGGACGAGACTTTGTAGACGCTAATATAGTGGGGAAAAAGCCTTCACAGCCACAACATAGTCCTTCAAAAATTATCTAGACTGCAACTGGTCGGCTTCAGTGTAAGTTGAGTGCCACCTGCACTTTTATCACCTGCTCTCCTGTGTCAACTGACCCAGGTTCCCACATATCACGGAGACTTGTGCTGTCACAGTGATATGAGGGGATGCCTGGGTGCAACCATGTCAATGACCATAGTCAAGATGTCATTCCACAAGGTGACCACGTCATCAACAGAGTAGCTGTCAAGGTCAGTGGTTAATTTTTTTATTTTAATTTTAAGAATTTTATACCCCGCCCCTTCTGCCACAGGCAGCCCGGGGTGACTAACAACACCAATACAAATACAAATATAAAATATCATAAAACAAATTAAAACATCATACAATAATAACAACAATGGTAAAAAAGGAACAACACCCCAACCCAACCCTCACCAGTCTCCCCACCCCCTACCCACCCTTACCCCTTGCCAAATGCCTGATGGAACAGCCAGCTCTTACAGTTCTTGCAAAAGGCTGGGAGGTCCGGGGCCAGATGGGCCTCCACCTGGAGGGATTTCCAAAGGCACATTGTGGCCACCAAGAATGCCCTATTCTGTGTGGCCCCTTGGGAAACCCGGGGAACCTCCAGCATGGCGCCACTGGACGACCGCAGGGGCTGGTCCAGAATCCGGGGAGTGAGGCGATCTCACAAATAGGCAGGGCCCAGGCCATGTAAGGTTTTATAAGTCAAAACCGACACTTTGAATCGAGCCCGGAAGACTATTGGCAGCCAGTACAGAGATCGGAGCACTGGTGAAATGTGCTCCTGGCGTCCCAGTTCCACCAAGAGCCAGGTCGCTGCATTCTGCACTAACTTCAGCTTCCGAGCCGTCACCATAGGTAGCCCCACGTAGAGCACATTACAGTAGTCTAGCCGAGAGGTAATAAAAGCATGGATGATCGTGGCCAGGTCAGGAACAGAAACCAACAGCCAAAGCCGCCGCACCAAATGTAACTGGCAAAAGGCACTCCTCGCCACAGCCTCTACCTGGAAATCCAGGCGGATCTACGCATCGAGGAGCACCCCTAGGTTCCGTATCTGGGAAGTCAGTGGAGGACAGATCCCATCAACTGAAGGAGCAGTTACTTTCACCGACTTACATACCTCCATCTAGTCAGGATTCAGACGCAGTCTGTTAGCCCTCATCCAATCCCCCCCAGCTGCCAAACACCGGGTAAGCACCGAAACAGCCAGGCCTGGGTCAGTTGAAAATGAGAGATACAGTTGGGTGTCCCAGAGGGTAAATCCCCCAGAGGGTTCTAGAATCCAATCGGATACATTAATCTCTGGAGGCAGTCTAACTTAACTGGTTCACCACCCCAACAGGAGCATAAGAGGAGAGAGATCTGGGCCTTCAGAAGGTAATGGTCTGACCATGACAACAGTGTTGTAACCACACCCCAAATAATTGGAACCCCTGTTTGCAGGCTGGTGCAAAACATCACATCCAGTGTGTATCCTGCCTCGTGTGTTGGGCCAGATATTATTTGAGATAGATCCATGGTTGTCGTGGAAGCCATGAAGTCCAGCTCTGGCCTCAAGGGTTTAGTCTCAGCATTAGAACCCTCCCCAGATTAACCCTCCCTCCATACAGAGGTAACTACAATTCCTTTAACCCTCACTTTGATTCCTCTGCTCCTGTGAACCAAAATAAGTGAAAAGCAAGTTGGGGGTCATTATTTTGGAGTAACTGCTTCTGTTGACAAACAGTAGCACGGTGCAAGATAGTGGAGAACCAGATCTTCGGTTACAGTAAAAATGGTCCTGTTTGGATTACCACCATCTGGTTTCAAGACTAGGGCCGGCCCCAGGGTTTGTGAGGACATGTGTGAAGTCTTGGTGAAGGGCCTAATTTACATAATTAGGTCCTACCTAATTATGCAAATGTATAAATTTACATAAAACTTACTCCCTCTGGACAGGAAGGTTTCCCATTCTCCACCACTCCGAGCAACCATGGAGAAGCGTGGCCTCCCAGTGCTTGCCCCCCCTCCCCAGCTAAGCATCTACCACCACTCCCCAGCAGTGGTTCCACTGGAGGGACAGCCAGGCGGGCAGTGAGGCAGGCACAGAGAGACTGACTGCGTCCACTGCCTTACTGGAGGAGGGGAGCGAGCTTAGCCAGTCTGGCCTCCAGGGCCTGTTGCTTCTTGCTGCCGGTGCCACCTGTGCCTTGTGCACACATGTGGTGCGACCAGTCCAGAGGTGCTGCTATCAAACAAACAAGACACCAAAATGCAGCTAGCTTATTAAGCGCACTATGCCATGAAAAGAGACATATAACCAGTTCAGTTGTGCCCCCATAATCAGTTCATGCTGCCCCCACCCCATAACCAGTTCATTTGCGCCCCCATATAATCAATTCACACTGCCCCCACCCATAACCATTTAATTTGTGCCCACTGGGCAGCGTGAATTGATTATATGGGGGCACAAATGAACTGGTTATGGCCTGTTGGCAATAACTTCATTAAGAAGAGTTAGTGAAATAGCAGCCATAATAATCTCAGAACCATATTTGCAGATTTATTTTCCAAGACAGAATAGATATTGCTTTACATCCTAAATTCCTACCTAAGATAGTATAAGTAAGACAGTTTTGAGAATGTGGCCCTTTTTACACGGGCCTCTCCCAGCCATGAACATGCAGATTTTTGTGTGTTCATGGGTGGGGGAGCCCCGTGTGAACAACGTGGTGCATGCACCCATGGTGAGTGGGGGTACGTGCGCACCCGCCTAACATACATCCCCACTCACACACCCCCACTCGTCCCCACGCATCTCGAAGAACCTTCTTTACAAGGCTACAACTTTCTGATCAGCACATGGGGAGGAGCTGTTTGTAAACAAACAGCATTATCTCCCAGTCCTATCGGGTGTCCCCGCTGCTGCTGCTACTGCTCCTGGCTACTAGGAGGGAGAGGCAGACGAGGGATGAGGTCTGGAGCCAGGGAGAGGAGGAAGAAGTACTTATTGGGGGAGAAGCTGTCTGCAGCCTGCTGCCCAGCCAGACAAGTGTGGGGCCCCAGCTGGCCCCGCACATGTGGTACATGTCTGGGGCCGGCCCTGTTCAAGACATCTTCTCCAAACTCTGCATGAAGTTCCAATTTTCCCATGTTATCCCTGGTGCCTAGATAACTCAGAGAATTTTTTTCTGGTGATGGCAGAGCCTGTTGAAAAGAAGCTGGGAAAAGATATTCTTCCACCTCTTTCCTAAGATGACCTCACCCATGTGGAACATTACGACTCCATGATGCTTCAAAAGAGGTGTGGCCACATTGGAAAGGGGTGGGAGTCCCCTTGCCCCACCTCCTTTTTGATGTGGACCCATCCCTTTGGAGTGTCTTGATACCATAAAGCTCTAAAAGGAAATTTGCCATGTTGGGAAAAAGCCAGAGAGTCTCTTTCCTGTGTACCCGTTTAGAGTGGTCTCTTTGGGTAAATGCTTTGGGGAAGTTGGTAATCTTCTGTCCCATCAATAATAGATTTAACATCCTGTTAATTAACATACGAACATAAGAACATAAGAAGTGCCATACTGGGTCAGACCAATGGTCCATCGAGCCCAGCATCCTGCCTCCAACAGTGGCCAGTCACGGGGGGCTGGGAGAAGCACCCAACAGGTCACCATGCTATCCATGCCCTGTGGGTCATCCCCAGGCTCCCGAAAGTAAAGGTTTTTTTCCCCCCAATCCTATCTGGCTAATAGCTGCTAATGGAACTATCGTCCAGAAACTTGTCCAAACCTCTTTTAAACTCAGCTATACTGCTGACCTTGACCACCTCCCCTGGCAGTAACTGTCACAACCTAATTGTACGCTGAGTGAAAAAATACTTTCTTTTGTCTGTTTTTACTCTGCCACCTGTGAGTGTCCCCTAGTTTTATTACTAGTTGATAGGGTAAATATAATAACCGTTCCCTGTTTACAAGTTCCACACCACTAATGATTTTATAGACCTCTATCATATCTCCTCTCAGCCGTCTCCAAGCTGAAGAGCCCCAACCTATCAAGCCTCTCCTTATATGGGTGCTGTTACATACCCTGGATAATTTTTGTTGAACTTTTCTGTACCTTTTCTAATTCCGCTATGTAGAGATGGGGCAACCAGAACTGCACACAATATTCAAGGTGCGGTCGCACCATTGATTTGTATAGAGGCATTATGACATCCTCAGTTTTATTTTCTATTCCCTTGAGAATAATTCCTAACATTCTATTTGCTTTTTTGACCGCTGCGGCACACTGGGCTGTGGATTTCAGTGTATTATCCACAATCGCTCCCAGATAATAAAATGAGTTTAAATTAGTTAGATTTGATGGGTCATGTAGGTATTCAAGTTTTGTCATTGTGTCTGAGGGGGTTGTAGAAGATTAAAGGGTATTTTAGATATAATAGCAAATATATCTGGATCTTGTTGAATGAATTTAGTGTGTCATTGATCTATAGCTCTTTAACTCTTAAAAAGTCCCTCCCTAAATCTCTTATTTAAGGAAAATATGTCAGTGCACTCTTTCGTTGTCTGGCTAACAACCTACTAACAATCGACTCAGTTTTTAAAAAATAATTAATAATCATTGAGTGCTTTCCGTTTAGTGTGGGAGCAACAGGAAGCTGGTGGAGCATTGTCCTTATCAGTGTCCCAGTTTGTGTATTGTGATTCTCAGGGATGGTCAACAACCCTCAGGTTGTAATAATTGTTGCTGTTGTGTGTTTTTATGTTTTGCTAAGCTTTGCTGAGTCTTACTAAGCATGTCCCTTCCTGTGTTTTCCCCCACCCCTCCCTTCCTCCCTCCCCAGCCTGTCCTTTCTTGTCCCCACTTCCCTGTTTAGCTTTTGTTTGTAATCTCTGGCTCTCTGGGATATCTTCCTCCTAGTCTCTCAAGCCTGGTACTCTCTGCTTTGTTCAGGTCAGGGCCATGGTCACCCCTGAATCCCTGGCTGTGACCCATCCTCCTTTCTTGGCTCTCCTTTGTGTACACTCTCACCTTCTGCTGTGCTTTGTATGACCCAATCCTCCTTCTCTTGGCCCCGAGTGTGTGTGAGATTCTTCGGTGTGTTGTTGCCCTTAGGCCGCTTTTAGACGAGACACATTTGCACATGACCGATTTTGAGCTACTTTGATGATCGGGGGGATGCCAAAACCGGTTTTTAAAAATGCGCATTAATTAAAAAACACATTTAAAACAGTTTGGGCTTTTACACATTCACGGCAAATACACATTTAAAACGGTTTAGGTGTTTAAACGAGCATTAAAACAAGCACATTTTTTAACAATCATGCGCAAATGTGTCTCGTCTAAAAGCGGCCTCAGGGCGTTTATAGACGAGACAAAAAAGGCGGCTGATCCTTTGATCAGCCGCCTTTCTTGCCGCTCGTCTACATGCCTGGGCTGCTTTTTAATCCGCGTCGGAGGGGGCAGGCGATCCTGCCCCCTCCGACGCGGATTCCCGGAGTGCCGGCTTTACGCCGCACTTCCTGGTCCCGTGCGAGAGTGCGCATGCGCAGAAGGGCGCGCATGCGCACTCGCACTCTGCGCCGTGTCTGAACATCAGACACGGCACNGAAGTACTTATTGGGGGAGAAGCTGTCTGCAGCCTGCTGCCCAGCCAGACAAGTGTGGGGCCCCAGCTGGCCCCGCACATGTGGTACATGTCTGGGGCCGGCCCTGTTCAAGACATCTTCTCCAAACTCTGCATGAAGTTCCAATTTTCCCATGTTATCCCTGGTGCCTAGATAACTCAGAGAATTTTTTTCTGGTGATGGCAGAGCCTGTTGAAAAGAAGCTGGGAAAAGATATTCTTCCACCTCTTTCCTAAGATGACCTCACCCATGTGGAACATTACGACTCCATGATGCTTCAAAAGAGGTGTGGCCACATTGGAAAGGGGTGGGAGTCCCCTTGCCCCACCTCCTTTTTGATGTGGACCCATCCCTTTGGAGTGTCTTGATACCATAAAGCTCTAAAAGGAAATTTGCCATGTTGGGAAAAAGCCAGAGAGTCTCTTTCCTGTGTACCCGTTTAGAGTGGTCTCTTTGGGTAAATGCTTTGGGGAAGTTGGTAATCTTCTGTCCCATCAATAATAGATTTAACATCCTGTTAATTAACATACGAACATAAGAACATAAGAAGTGCCATACTGGGTCAGACCAATGGTCCATCGAGCCCAGCATCCTGCCTCCAACAGTGGCCAGTCACGGGGGGCTGGGAGAAGCACCCAACAGGTCACCATGCTATCCATGCCCTGTGGGTCATCCCCAGGCTCCCGAAAGTAAAGGTTTTTTTCCCCCCAATCCTATCTGGCTAATAGCTGCTAATGGAACTATCGTCCAGAAACTTGTCCAAACCTCTTTTAAACTCAGCTATACTGCTGACCTTGACCACCTCCCCTGGCAGTAACTGTCACAACCTAATTGTACGCTGAGTGAAAAAATACTTTCTTTTGTCTGTTTTTACTCTGCCACCTGTGAGTGTCCCCTAGTTTTATTACTAGTTGATAGGGTAAATATAATAACCGTTCCCTGTTTACAAGTTCCACACCACTAATGATTTTATAGACCTCTATCATATCTCCTCTCAGCCGTCTCCAAGCTGAAGAGCCCCAACCTATCAAGCCTCTCCTTATATGGGTGCTGTTACATACCCTGGATAATTTTTGTTGAACTTTTCTGTACCTTTTCTAATTCCGCTATTTTGAGATGGGGCAACCAGAACTGCACACAATATTCAAGGTGCGGTCGCACCATTGATTTGTATAGAGGCATTATGACATCCTCAGTTTTATTTTCTATTCCCTTGAGAATAATTCCTAACATTCTATTTGCTTTTTTGACCGCTGCGGCACACTGGGCTGTGGATTTCAGTGTATTATCCACAATCGCTCCCAGATAATAAAATGAGTTTAAATTAGTTAGATTTGATGGGTCATGTAGGTATTCAAGTTTTGTCATTGTGTCTGAGGGGGTTGTAGAAGATTAAAGGGTATTTTAGATATAATAGCAAATATATCTGGATCTTGTTGAATGAATTTAGTGTGTCATTGATCTATAGCTCTTTAACTCTTAAAAAGTCCCTCCCTAAATCTCTTATTTAAGGAAAATATGTCAGTGCACTCTTTCGTTGTCTGGCTAACAACCTACTAACAATCGACTAAGTTTTTAAAAAATAATTAATAATCATTGAGTGCTTTCCGTTTAGTGTGGGAGCAACAGGAAGCTGGTGGAGCATTGTCCTTATCAGTGTCCCAGTTTGTGTATTGTGATTCTCAGGGATGGTCAACAACCCTCAGGTTGTAATAATTGTTGCTGTTGTGTGTTTTTATGTTTTGCTAAGCTTTGCTGAGTCTTACTAAGCATGTCCCTTCCTGTGTTTTCCCCCACCCCTCCCTTCCTCCCTCCCCAGCCTGTCCTTTCTTGTCCCCACTTCCCTGTTTAGCTTTTGTTTGTAATCTCTGGCTCTCTGGGATATCTTCCTCCTAGTCTCTCAAGCCTGGTACTCTCTGCTTTGTTCAGGTCAGGGCCATGGTCACCCCTGAATCCCTGGCTGTGACCCATCCTCCTTTCTTGGCTCTCCTTTGTGTACACTCTCACCTTCTGCTGTGCTTTGTATGACCCAATCCTCCTTCTCTTGGCCCCGAGTGTGTGTGAGATTCTTCGGTGTGTTGTTGCCCTTAGGCCGCTTTTAGACGAGACACATTTGCACATGACCGATTTTGAACTACTTTGATGATCGGGGGGATGCCAAAACCGGTTTTTAAAAATGCGCATTAATTAAAAAACACATTTAAAACAGTTTGGGCTTTTACACATTCACGGCAAATACACATTTAAAACGGTTTAGGTGTTTAAACGAGCATTAAAACAAGCACATTTTTTAACAATCATGCGCAAATGTGTCTCGTCTAAAAGCGGCCTCAGGGCGTTTATAGACGAGACAAAAAAGGCGGCTGATCCTTTGATCAGCCGCCTTTCTTGCCGCTCGTCTACATGCCTGGGCTGCTTTTTAATCCGCGTCGGAGGGGGCAGGCGATCCTGCCCCCTCCGACGCGGATTCCCGGAGTGCCGGCTTTACGCCGCACTTCCTGGTCCCGTGCGAGAGTGCGCATGCGCAGAAGGGCGCGCATGCGCACTCGCACTCTGCGCCGTGTCTGAACATCAGACACGGCACACAGAGACGCCGCGACGGAAAAACACGGCGTTTAGCGATCCCGCTTGTAAGCGGGATCGTCTATAAACGCCCTCAGTCTTCTCTTGACCTTGTGTTGTGGCTTGTTTTGTCCTTCACTGTGTTATTGTCCTGATCCGTCTCCAGGTCACCCTGAGTCTTGTCTTGTGGTGGCATATCTTGTCCTGACTCTTTCCTTTAGTCTTAGTGTTGCCTTGCCTAATGGTATAATGCCCCCATGCCTCCATATAGTTCTGCATGTTACCTGGTTGTGATTTGTCTCTCTCTGCCAGTGTATCATTGTTTTAAGTTACTGATAGCTTGGAGCCCTTGGATACCCTAGATGTCTTGTGTCTATGTGTCATTTGCCCTATCCTTAGCATTTGGGGGCACTTCTCCAGTGTCTTGGTGACCTTGGATACCCCTATATTGTGCCTTCCAGTGTTCTATTTGTCAGTGTTCCCTTTCTTCATCTCCTCTCATTCTTTGTGCCTTATGTTGGAGATTTCCTGCCTTTGCTGATTCCTCTACCCAGGAGATATTGTGGGCCTTGGAGGGTTGTCCTCCTCTGCAGTTTCCTTGTGGTGATGATCATCAGCTTATGCCTTTGAGTCTGCCGCTATATGATTCTGAGGGAATGCCTACCTGTCTGCGGTATTGGCTTCCTGGTCCCTAGTTGATGTTCTTGCTTCAGTGTTGATGATATCTGAAGTCATTGGGTCCTCCTGCTCCTGTTTCTGCCTCTTGCCCCTCTCCGGCTCCAGTTATTCCCTTGTACCTGACAACAAAAGACTTTACTACCTCTGGATATTGCCATTAGGCAGGATTAATTTGAGTGACTAATTCAAAATTATTGAAATTTTGTGTGCACCACTGAAGTCGATGAGCATTTTGCTATCAGCTTCACTGGGAGCAGGACCAACTCAGAGTGGGTAATCAATCTGGTAATAGTGGAGAATTCGGCTTTACCAGAAGCTTAGTTGTAAGGAAAAAACAGAAGATCATTAATTAGAGATGCAAAAATCAACATCCCCTTTTGATAGCTGCTATATTAGCAGTTTTAGAAGTGTTGCATATGGTTTATAGCTTTCATGCCCCTTTAATAAGAGTGTCACTAAAAGGAAAATATTTTATTTTGAAAGGCTTTGCATTGAAAGAAGTTATTTCCGCTGCAATGTTTTAAAAGCCTCAACTGAAAGAAATTACTACCAACTACATCTGCAATTTCCTCAATAGGTTGTGACCACACCAGGCCCTTTGAAGTTTTGTTTCATTAAGTAAAGTAGCAGTGTCAGTGTGGAGTTTTGTTATGTTTTAAAAACAATTTGAATTACTCGTGTCTTACTCAAACAAATGGGGAGTCTTGCATAAGAAAGGCCTGCCAGATTTGAAATGAAAATAGCATAGCATAACATGGTTACGCAGGATGTGCCATTTTTCTCTAGTGCAAGGGTGCCTAAACTGTTTTCTTGTGGGGCCCCACTTAGAGGTTTAAATACAATCTCTTGAACCCAGGCATCAGGAAAGACATGAAAAGTATAGAAATAACATTTGGGATTGCAACCTTCCTTGAGATCCTTGACCTATAGTTTGCCAACATCTGCTCTAGAAGGTACTTCTGCTCCAATGGTACACATCTGTGCACTTAGTGGTGTTGTAAATGTAAGTGGTCAGATCTATAGTGGGATTTTTACAATAGCATTCCCTAAGGATGAATGTGTGGATATATCAGATATATTAAGTTTGGTTAAAGTGGAGGTGGCTAGACAAATAAATTTAAAGTATTTTATGGTTGGGCTTTAGCCAAAATTATTTGGTCATCGGTAATATTTCATGCAGTTAAGTGTTTGAGAAAACAAACTAGTTAGTTGTTAAACCATTCAAATGGAAAACAAAAGAAGCAGTATAGGAATGTAATGTTATTGGCAAGCAAGGAAGAAAGGCACTTTTGCCAAATTTGAATGGAGTCTGAATTTTGTGGAGTTGAAAGTTCTGTTTGAAAACAAACACTGAGCTTGATTCATTAAGCTAATTAAGCATTGGTGTATTTTAAACATGCAACTAATCCCTTTAGAACCAAACTCACATCCTTACAATAAAAAAGTACCTGGCTCAATCCGAGCACTTGTTAAATTTACATTCTGCTAGAAAATACTAAAGTGGGGGGAAGAGCTGGAAAGACACAATTCCAGGGAAAATGCAGTAAGGAATGGGCAAAATGCAAAGCAAATAAAAGGATACATTTAAAATGGAGAAGGAAAGAGAATTTTCAGTGAAAAATATAAGCGGCCTGGTCTATACCATTTCCATAGGACACTCAGTTTGTGCCAATTTAGTTTTCAGTGACTACACTCCCAAACCCTGCTCTGCACGTAGTGTATGCAAGTCTCTCACAGCACAATCCCCTGATAACAGGGATGCATGCAACTCCCGTGTGGGATTCGCATGCACCTGCCATGGGATTGACTGTTTCTGTCCCCAAGCATTGACCTACATACAATGGGTGTTTTTAGACAAGCACTTCCCCACCCATCACCCATCCATTATGCACGTTGCAGGGCTGCATGGGGCGCCAACGTGGCCCTGCAACATGCATGACAGGTGGGTTATGGTTGGGGAGACACTAGTCTAAAAACACCCAATATTTGCAAAATCTAAGCATTTGTTTAGGGTGGACCCTCTGTCATAGAATTAAGGTTGTGTTAAATTTGTTTAGTTCAAGAACTCAAGTAACTGTTTTAGATAAAACAGTGCAGTATATTTTGAGTGGACAAGTCCTAAGGCACAGCACAACCTCCTTCAGCTAAAGACTTTTCTTAAAATATGGAGGAGGAATGCTCTTTAACTTACTTTGAGAGTCATGTGCACTGTGGCAAGAAAGAGGGAACGAGAGGTTACTTGAGTCACAGGCAGCTCAGTTCCTTTATTCTAGCGGTTCAGCCTCATACAGCAACATCTCCACATCTTCAGTTCATTGATTATTACCAAAATATCCAAGGTACTACTAATAATAATTTCGATAGCGCTACTAGGTTTATGCAGTGCTTTACTGTCACAGATTTTTCAGAGACAGTTCCCTTGTCAGTGAGTTTACAATCTAAGATGGACAAGGGTGAGCAGAACACAGGAAAAGACAGACACACACAGTGGCGCCTAGGGCAGTGCCCTGCCCCCGCTCTCCCCCGTCCCTGTGACAGTGACAGTAGCAGCGCTCACTGACTGAGCGCTCTCTGCCTCTGTCTCTGCCGAGTCTGCCGGCGGCTGAAATTGACATTGCAGTGCTGCGCTGCTGCTCTGACTGCTGCAGCTTGGCTTGCAGTCAGAGCAGCGCGCCGCGGTGCTCCGATGTCAATTTCAGCCGCTGGCAGACTCGACAGAGGCCGAGAGCGCTCAGTCAGTGAGTACTGCTAGCCTCTGCCTGGACTCCTTCTGGGACTCCAGACTCTGGAGTCCCAAAGGGACAAACTTAGTCTGAACGCGAGCCGGGTGGCTCAGTGTTCAGACCAAGTGCGCCACTGGGAAATGAAATTTCCCTGAGCGGCAGCTTTGTATTGAGCCCTATGGACTCAATGCAAAGCCTCACCTGGGCATTCAGTGGTGGCGCTCGGTGGCGGGATGTGCTGTAGCGCGCACGCTTGAACTGACTCAGTCAGTTGTGCATGCGCTCCGCAGCACATCTCGCCGCCGAGCACCTCCACTGAACGCAGTGAACTAACTTCAGTGCTGCCTGGTGCCAGTCCAGTCCACGACGACGGTGAGTAAACACGTGCGCGGGTGTGTGTGTGTCGGGGAGCAGAGGCTGGGGGCCTGGGATGGAAGGGGGGAGGGTGTGCGAGACTGGGGAAT
>QEPC01010959.1:868061-919195 GCA_003113815.1 Sphenodon punctatus | reverse complement strand
ATGGGGGTTTTAGTTCCCCCACCTATTTTTGGTTTTTAGATTGCTTTTGCTAGTCCTGTTTGATTGTTTTATAATATTGATGATTATTTTAATTGTTTTTATTGTCTTTTAAAAATGTTGTGAGCCGCCCCGAGCTGCATGGCAGGAGGGGCGGGATAGAAGTTTATATATAAATAAATAAATATAAAGTTTTCGGGTCGAACAACCAAACATCCGAACCCTGTTCTGTTTGCACATCCCTAATAATTAATGAGGGAGTTAGGGCTGGAGCCAAGCAAATGTAACCATACAGGGCTCCATGTATTAGGGCAGGGAGGGTCACCCATACATGGGGTCCTCCATGTATAAACTTGAAATGGCAACATGAATATGTAAAATACGTGCCCACATGGCCTCAAACACAGGCAGCCCCAACCGATGAAGTGTCCGTGGGGATTCGACAAGTGGAGACCATGAATAATAAGCTAGAGGGCAAATTTTGATCTGAGATATCTTCCTCATTCACAGCTCTATATGTGCTCTCTTCCTATAGCCTGCAACCTCTTCCTCCATCTGACACCACTCTTCCAGTGGGTGAATGTCCTTGTAGACTCCAGCCAATTAAGTAAGAGAAGAGATTGGTGAGGCCAGCTTTTCCTGTATGCCCATCTCTATTTTATTTTATTTTATTTTTATTACATTTTACCCCATCATTCCCTGAAGGCTCAGGGCAGTTTACAAAAAACATCTCTAGTTATTCAAGGCTTTGAGGACATGACTGGCCTTCACTATCCTTCTGCTATAACATAGGTTCAGTGTTGGAGGTTTTTTCCTAGTGGGATTCTTAATATGGTTACAAACTTTTAGGGAGTCCTCTATTGGAAAAACGTTTGGGGACCACTGCTCTGATCCTGTCAAGGATGAGGACCAACATGCTTGTGTATATAAGGAATTCTTGAGTCCACTACCAAAGGCAGCAATGAACTCTGAATAAGTGCTGCAATTTGGGGAAAGATATGTTGTATTGTTTCTTGTTCACAAAGAGATTGAATCCTTGTTTAAGTACCAATCTTAAATAGAGCTAAATTAAGGAGCCATCTTCATCCCTTCTACAAAAGTGCTGCTTCTTGAAGAACAATAAATGCGTGTTTGCTCAGTCTCAGACATTGTATTTATTGTACTACAATTGCTGTCACTATTATGTACACAATAAAATAACATGATTCCATGGAACAGATGTATCTTGAATCTACTTCACATGGGCATTATTAGCTAATATATTATTATTAATTATTATTATTATGTGCAATTTTTAAAAGCAGTAGTAAAAACGGAAATATAAGTTTACTTAAGTCTGCAGTGCTTTAAATTCTAAAGAATCCTATGAAAGGAGAGATTATAGGATTCTGTTGTAAAAATAGAGCGCTTCCCTCTCAAGACCAATGAAAAAGCCTCAGGTTACATGTGCAGTGTCTGAAGGAAATTATTATATCAGTGTTATGAAACGTAATAGGATAAAGATGGTATGTTCATATTTGGGGATCAAAATATTTCCTTCTCAGCCAGGTAAGAACCAAGCACTATAAGACTCTGACAGGCTCTTGAGACAAGAGATCTTTCATTTTTATTTTTTAGCATAAGTTAAACTGCTAAANTAGCAGCCTTGCTTTGTTTTGTCTTATGACAGACACCTTTTAGGCAAGGCAGTTGTCTAGGACCCTGTGCTTTACAAAGCCCCAATTGTCTGTCTAGCTTACTGCCTGTGTTGTCATCCCTTCCCTAGGGATGGGCGAACGCGGTTCGGAGTTCGGACCGAACTCAGCCTGTTCGGACGTCTGAACCGAATTCTTGAATTACCGAACAGTTCGGTCATGTTCGGCTTAGTTCGGATTAATTCGGGGGCTCGAAAAATGTCTTTTCAGGACCGAAAAAATAGGTTTTGGTTTCATTTCGTTTTTGTTTCGTTTTCGCTGTTTTTGACTGTTCGGCCAAGTTCGGCCAACCCGAACTTGGCTGTACCGAACCATCGAACCCAAACTTGGGTTTCGAACTGAATGACCGAACATCTGAACATCCAAACTGCATTCTGTTCGCCCATCCCTTCCCTTCCCCTCTGGATCTGGTGCATAGAAATGAGGAGTGGGATGTCTGCACTGCACATGTGCAAGTTGGGTATCTTTCCCTGTGCTGGCAACCTCTCCAGTGGGCTAGAGGTATAGAGGGTGGTTACCACTGCACATGTCCAGTATGAGCCTCCTTGCTCCGTGACCTCCATACTGGAGATGGGGGTCAGTGGAAGCAGCAGAGAAGTTTGCACAGGCACAGTAATGGCCAAACCTATGTTGGGAGCTCCTCCAGTGGAGAAGGAGAACACATGCACAATGTGGGTGTCCCTGCCCCTTCCAAAGATATCTAGGCTTCTTACCCCTTCTTGGTTCTCATTGAATCTCCAGGTTTTGAAGCTTCATCTCCAGCCTATGGGTAAAGCCCTGATTTTTCACCCTGGCTTATCAAGGAGCACCTGAATAACCCAGGGAGTTTTTTCCCCCTAGGAGGTTCGGAAGGCAGGGCCATGTCGGAAAGGAACTTGGGAGGCGGGATGTGGTGTGTGTGACAGGAGTCCCCACCCCTATTCTGACTTTAGCTTGCACTTTCTAGATAATCATCTAAGTGCAGCTGTCTGCTTTCAAGGAATCTTCACCAAGATGCATGTTGCATTTGGCTTCATCATTTTTATTCTTGTTTTTATGACATAATACTATGTTTCAAGCAAGAACAATTGACTTAGAGTATCTTTTTTGATTGCTGATAATGTTCTGACCCTAGCAAGTATTTTAGTAAAAGATACTGATTAGAATTATGATCCCCAATATCATTCTTATATCAATTTAGTAGGGATATTACTGCATGATTAATAAAATATGTTATAGCATTCACTGAAATTATCCTTCTATTATCACACTGCATGGTAGTCGAGTACAGTAAATGTTTCTAATTAATTAATTAATAGCTGAGTAACATTCATTTTTCTTATATCTCACTGTCTTCACTGAAATGAATTGGTTGCCTGTTAGCTACCATTATAAAGTGTATATTAAGGGTTAACAACTACAATCTGGCTACACGCTTATTAACTAAATTCACAACCTATTTCAGTGATTTAATTTCAAGCAGCTTGATGCAAAGGTTTGGACTGAAAGTTTTAAAAACCCTTTGATTTCCACACCACAGACATCTATTCCGAGCCACAAAGACTTTTTTGAAATAATCGGCATGACTTACAGAAGAAAATTTAAAATAGTATGACTAGCTTATAAAAACTTCCAAAAAATAAAAATTGAGTTGTTTTTCTGTAAAATGCAACGTACGCAGAATATATAATTGTGTGATGTAGTAAATATTCTCTTCACACTCTTTTGGAGGGCAGGGATCCGGGATCCTGGGACTGGGCGTATACAGTGACAACCACCGTTCACCTGTTATAAGAACATAAGAAGTGCCATACTGGGTCAGACCAATGGTCTATCTAAGCCTGGATCCTGTCTCCAACAGTGGCCAATCACAGTGGCTTGGGAGAAGCTCCCAACAAGTCACAATGGGGGATCCATTCCCTGTTGTTATCCCCCCAGCTCCCATCATGTTCCCTGATCCTGTCTAGCTAATAGCTGCTAATGGACCTATCTTCCAGAAACTTGTCCAAACCTCTTTTAAACTCAGCTATAGTACTGGCCCTTANGTTACACTAATGTCCACATTGTCAGATATCTTGATAGGGGGCAGATTTCTCAAACATAAGGTCTAGGAAAATAGATGTCTGTCTTCATTTCTTCCTAAGCACCTGAAGACTTATTTATTAGGAATGTGCGAACAGAACCGAGCTCAGAAATTTGGTTCGGTACAAAAATTGAGTTTGGTTGGAAAGTTTGGTTCGGTCAACCGAACTATTCGAGTTCAGTGGAATTCTGAACTTCCGAACCAAGTTTGTACATTCAAAACCGTTGTGTTTTTTTGGCCTTCCGAACTGGTTTGAATTCAACCGAACAGTTTGGTTGAATTCGAGTTCGGTTCGGTCGAGCGAACTATTTGAATTGGTCCAAACTTTGAGCTTCCGAACCGCGTTCGCACATTCCTATTATTTATTTTCTAAGTGCTTTTAGGATCCACTGCTGATTTTCCTTAATGTGTCCTTCCCCAATACCCTCCTGTTTCTAAATTGTTTTACATAGACCCTTTTCACACAGACATTCTAACATGGATAAAATGGATGTTACATTTTATTATACATGCTGCAGGGCTGCTCTTTGGGTGCCCTGCAACATGTATAATAAAATGTAACACCCATTTTATCCGTGTTAGAGTGTCTGTGTGAAAAGGGCGATAGATTTATATGGATCTTATGTTGTATTTTTATGCTGTACAGCACTCTGAGTGCCATCTGGGGGTGGGGTGTTGTAAAAATAGTAATTATTATTATTAGTCAGTGATGCTCCTCTCCCTGAGTGCAGATGGGGGGAGGGGGTGCAATCTCTATGGCCCTTTTCACACAGACACTCTAACATGGATAAAATGGGTGTTACATTTTATTATACATGTTGCAGGGCACCCAAAGAGCACACATTCAGCCCTGCAACATGTATAATAAAATGTAATGCCCATTTTATCCATGTTAGAGGGTCTGTGTGAAAAGGGCCTATAAAGTGAAACTTGCACATTTATTCCAAGGGCACAGGTTATCTGACAGAAAAACAATTTGAAGAGCAAGGAGCAGGTAAATGGACTTCAGTTCCTGCATCTCTGGGGCTTGTGCTAACCTGTTTGGATGCAAACACACGAGAAGTTATCCCACTTTGGGCACCATTTTTCCACCATTATCCAACTTTGGGCAATGTTAACACATGATGCAGTGGCTCGTACACCTGGCAGCTGACATTTGTTCAACCTGCCCCGTGGCAGGAACGGTAGTCAGCTACTATACAATGCGTCCTCTGAAAAAGGCCAGGGACTCAGCATGCAGTAACTTTGCCCAAAGTGGGATAATACTGCCTAAAATGGGATAAAGGGCCACCTCCCATGTGGCCAGGCCGGCACCGGCCCGCCCTACGACGGACGGGGCTGGCCAGCACCATAGAGCAGCAGGGGCAGTTTGCCATTTCTGGGCATCCACGTACTGGCTGGGGTGGAATAGTGGGTGGGNGCCAGTCCCAAAATGTGGTGGCTGCGTTCGCCCTCCCTGTGGTGGGCAGGGGATCGGGCCCACCAAAGCTCATGTGGCTTCCCCCTTTGTATTGCTGCCACCATCTGGGTAAATGCAACATGTGGAACTGCTAGTAAGAGGGCAGCCCCAATCTGTTCCCCATGGCACAACTGATCCCTCACTTGAAGACTTCTTTTGCCTGTTGCACCCAAACGTCTAGCTTCAACCCTGCTTTCAGGAGGTCCATCTGTGTGCTACATAGTCTATGAACTTCAGACCTCACTGTGACTTAGGCCATTTTTAGATGGGATGTGCCCATGGAGGTCTACCCATCCCCCATGGACTCAGGCAGTGCAGGCATCCATCTAAAGGAGGCATGGGTGGAAGCGTGCTCCCGCAACCCACACCCCGCCTACCCATGCCCTCCTACGGAGCAACCTGGGATTTTCCTGGTTGCTCCGTGTTGGGTCATGAACAAGCAGTGTGTGGGTGCAGGTGCATGCCAACTGCACACCCTTTCTCCACTGTGTGAAGGCCCACACATGCACCATAAGTGCGCAGCGGTGCACACGGACCTGTCCCCCAGGGGGGACCATCTAAAAATGGCCGTAGAGTTGGTAGGTTAACCCTTAAGAGAGCATCCCTTATTTTAGAGCTTGTTGCTCCACAGACCATAATGGATATCCCTTATTTACATAATGGACATCCCTTGCTCTGAACCCCACAGCTCCATGGAACATAATGGGCATCCCTTATTTCAGTATCTCTCATCAAATTTCTGAAATTTTGATTTGACAACCCTATTGTAGCTGGATTCTGTGGTTGGGGAAGGAAGAGAGTGTCTTTCAAGATCACAGCCTTCTCCAAGGGAGGAAGCTGTGAGCATGGTAACAGTCGGGCAGCTTGGCAGAGACAGGGCTATGGCAGGCTGGCAGTAAACTTGGTCCCTCGGGCATCAGCAGCACCTGCACACACACACACAGTGTGGGTGTGCAGTGTAAAGTTGGCCTGTGCTTCACAAACACCATGGATCAGGCCCCTAGAGTGAAACTAAAGCCAGGCAATGACCTTGGTTGCAATCCTAAAAGCACTATGCTTAGAATATCCCACACTTCTGGGTTTTCTCACAGTAATCTCCTTCCCCCAGAAGGTTAGGAGTCGCTTGTCTACTGTGTTGTAGCTTGTGTCATTTATACCTATACATGCAATGGGGTAGATACAGTGCTGCCCAGTCAGAATTTTCTTCTCGGGGACTCACCCATTTAATACTTATTATGCATGGTGTAAATGACTATGCAAAAATGCAAGGCACCGGAAAATAATGCCTCAACAGGGCTCATTTAATTGCAAGTGTCATCCAGTGAGAATAACATGATGTAGTATAACTGTAACATGCAGATTAGGACCTGACCTTCCAACAACCAGCAGCGTATGACCTCCCCTCCCCAACTGCTATTCCCACCCCCTCCACCCCCAGTGTTAAAGGGGTGTAGGTAACCTAGAATATTTCCTTTCCTTTGATCAAGGGTGTAGCTAGGTGGGAATAGGCCCTGGTGCAGAAGACAGAATGGTCTCCCTGCTGGGGCACTCCACTCCAGTGTGCATGTGCATTCTGCATGTCTGTGGGCCTCCTAGGCACATGAGCTCTTGTGTGGCTTCACCTGCTTGCACCTCTGATGGCTAGGCCCCTGCCTTTCATGATCATTTTCTTTATTAGGGATTTAGGAATTGTCCTTCAGTTCTGCTTCAGGGTTCTGGAAGCAGAAATATACCAAGGACTACAGAATCCAGGTTTGAAGTTATAATGATGACTAATGAGAATGGTTTTACTGAGTGATAACCAACTATGATCTAGCTCTGACTAAAATGCAAGGTTCAGCAGAAGTTAAATATTTAAAATGTTTACTTCAGCATTGAATTTAATAAACCTCATTGAATTTAATAAGCTTCAGATAGTCAGTTATAGTTCAATTTGAAGTCTAAAAAAGCTATAGGAAATATTTACTGGGTTTTTTTGTACAAAAACTAAAAAGGACAATTATTTTCCCCAGAATCATGTTATTTTCACTAGATGCTTTTGATTATAAATTAGCGGATTAAAGCCACAGCAGCTCTTGTAGGCCAGCAGTAATGGGAGGGCAGCTTTTATTTCTATCAGCACTGATAAGAATCAACACTGTGGGATCAGTGCCCATCAGCTGTGCAGTGTTGTGTAGTGTTTGAACTGAAGTGGTAATGCTACAGCTGTCAGGGGGCCACTAGGGCAGCTAGAATTTAATAGCAGCTTTTAATCAAAGACGTACAGTATATTTGGTGCTGCCAATTGTTGTCCTAAACTGGTGAGTATTTTACCCATCTGTACTTAACTTTTATATATAAATGCCCAGGAGTGGACTGTTAGAATTCTCTACATGGAATTATTAAAAATTGCCACAAGCCTCTGGGGTACGAACAGCACTTTACTGAGGACACATGCTTTTAAACTCCTTGTTTATACAAAAATACAGTTCCCAAGGAGGATGCATTTCATAAATGATCGTTCGGGGGTTTACAACAAGGCTTCTCTTTCTCCCTAAAATCCCCGCCTATTTTAGCAAGAACTAATTATCAGAGAGACTGAATGCTGCCCCTGCCAAATGGTCTCACAGTTAGCAACTGCATATAGAAATGAAACGCACAGCACTAAACCCTGGGGATTTACCTGGCCTCCTTCACAAGCCAGGTTTGTTCCCACAGAATCAGACAACTATTAAAGTAGCTGAGGTTTGAAGGTGATCAGTGAAGAGCAAACTAAAAAGTGTAATTTTGTTAACTGTGTCATTGTGTGCATCTAGAAACAGAAAGCACAGGGCAAAGAAGTAAAAGGCAATGGAGTAGGCTGACCCAAAGTGTGTAACATGCAGCATTTACCAGAATCATTTGCAAAAGCTCTTTCTCTATGGCTAAAACCACAAGTGAATACAAAACATATGCGTCGGGTTGACCACCGCCCAGCCCAGAGGCGGAGAGAACAGGGAATGTGCAGCCATCTGTTCATGCCCCCACACTGCACCCAGTGCCCCGCCCCCCACCTTAACAGGCAGCCATGGAGGTCAATGACGGCCAGCCATGGTTGCCTTCATGGACGAGCCAGGCCAGCAGACCGCCCTGGAAACAAACATGCAACTTCAGGGCGGCCCACTTTGGCGAGATCCAGGCAGAGCCTAGCCTGGGAGGTCTTCGGGATCACAACCTGGGCTAGCCACCACCATGACCCCGGATATCCCAGGTCAAACATCTGGTGGTGCCTGCACACACACGCAGGTGGGGTCCGTGCATAAGCGTGCCACAACAGGCTAAACCAGTCAGCTGTCACATTTGTTTTTCCCTATGTAGTAAATGTTTCTTTTTTTAATGTCAGGTACATTATACCTTTTCTCTGACTATTGCTATTTCCTTGTCTAGGATTCTGACCCTGAAAGCTCATTCTTAACTTTGCACACATGACTACAGCTGCTTATTTCAGTGGAGCTGTGCACTTAGGCTGTTTTTATATAAGCAGCCAGATGCAACGCGTTCTTCAATGCGCTTCCCGAAAAGCCCTGTGGGGTGCGTTTAGATGCACCGGAAGTAGTTGGCTGCCATTGGAATCGCCGTTCGCGTGGTCTTTTTAAAAGCGCATTTTGGAAACCCCAATATTGAGGCTTTTCAGGAAGTGCGTTGAAGAACACGCTGCATCTGGTCACTCGTCTAAAAGCAGCCTAAGAGTACTGGGTTTCATCATTTAACTTATTTTGCTGAGCTTTTTGTACTGTGAGCGAAGGGGCTGCATTGTTATTAAATTCTAGACATGTTAATATGTTCCCAGCCCAGCATTGGCCTCTATACAATATTGGGTGACGTGTCAATAAGGATGCCACACGCTTGGTGAGCAACCGAGTGCCAACACTGGATTCCTCTCTTCCAACTGTACATTCTAAATTCCTACTGATGTCCATACTAGCAGGGGCTCAGTATACATAGGGAGAGGGGAGCAACATTGGGTGAAAACAAATGAGACAGTAGCCTGCATAGACTGTGAGTCACCTGCTCATACATTCAGTGGCCGCCAGATATTGCCCACTTCTGCCTCCAGGTGGACTACTACGGGACGCGTCACCCAGAGAAGGTCGGTGCCGCAGCCGAGGTTAGGACTCACCCAGACGATCTAATCTGGGCTAACTGTTAGGCCCTGCCCATCTTGGCCACAAGGCAAGGTCCAAAAATTGGACCTGGAGGAACACTCACCCCAGCTGCCAAAAAGTTGAATGAGGGAGGGGGTTGAAGGAACACGCTCACCCACACATCAAACAGCTGATTAGGGACCTGGATGAGTGCCTCTGATCAGCTGTTTGGCACACGTATCAAGGTCAAGTGAGGGCTCTCCTTCGGGTCCTCCCCCTAATCAGCTGTTTTGTATGTACACCCGGGCGAAGTCAGGGTGCTCCTCAAGGCCCCTCTCCCCCAATCAGCTGTTTGGTAGTCTGGGTGAGTGCGCTCCTCAGGGGCTCCCTGATCAGCTGTTTGGTGCCAGCTCCTTGCTGGTGCCTGGTCCTGCTGGGCAGCAGGGGTCCTGGGGCTCTGTCCTATGTGGAGGGCTCCTTGGCCATGCTGTGGCATAGAGGGACTTGTGACAGAACTCCCACCCCCTCAACCCAGATTCCCCGAAGGGGGCTGTGCTTGTTTGAATTGCTCTCCCCACTGACCAGGGGATCCAACTCACCCCTGTCTTGTTTGTTTTCACCCATTATTGAGAGACCTGCCATGTTGATTCCATTAGATTTCCCCCTCTGGCACACACACCTTAATCCTTTGTACTAAAAAGCTTTATGACGTTTATCTGTAGAAAGCTGTTGTGAGTGAGATGTCATGCAGTGCAGTGGCCAGGAGAGGTATTCCAAATGAAAAATTCCAGCCAGCTGGAAAACAAAGCTCAACTGAAGTTTAAATATTTTATATATTATTAAAGTTTACAAAGTCTGCTTTCCAAAAATGGGTTTCTTTCTGGAAGGTAGTGGATTACTTGCCAGTAAGATAAAATGGCCTATTTCAAAGTGAACAAGCAGTAGACACTTTTCCAAATGAAGGTAACTTTTCACATCTTAAAATATTTGATTCATGTCTAATACATTTTAGTCCCATCCATTTGTTTTTTAGGCTATGTTATGTCTAAAGTTAAAGAAAGGTGTCTAAATAGTCTCCGCTGAAAAAACCATTATGAGCAGTATAAATGATGCTGCCATACTTGAAACTGAACAGAGATTCAAAGTAAAAGGGATGAATGAAATTATCAGACCGCATAAATACTAGACAACATTTAAGTTTCACTGGACACAGACAGTATAAATTACTTACTGTTATGGAAAGTGTTGCATTTTCTTATTGTATGTAATGAATAATGTACTCAACAGCTTGAAATGCACTTTTATCAAAGTATTTGGCTAACACATAAACCACAGCAGCATAGTTTATTGTGGCTTGCAAATAGCATATCTCCAGCATAAAGTAGTCCTTCATTACATGTTGTCAGCATACAGCAAGGAAATAGGTGTATATGAATAAATATGTGGAATGTGAAACTCTCTTTTGGTACTAGCATTTACGTTAACATTTATATTAACTGTAGGGAATTCATTATTTACAATGAGGTGCAGCGTCTGTCCAGTCTGTAACAAAGGCCCTTTTCAAACGGGTTCAGGTGTGAAGGGGGATGGGGGGGTGCACCGGTGTGGTGGTGGTGGGTGGGCTGCTGTTACACCGGCACACACCCATCCTGCGATGGTCCTTTTCACAACGAGACAGGCCCACCCACCCCCACGCTGGAACAACTGCTGTTTTCGCCGGTTGCTCTGTACGTGGGCTATCTGTGGAGGTGGTGTAGCGTGGGAGCACACATGCACCCCCACCCACCGTGGTGGTCATGTGAGCGGTGACCATGACCACTCATGCCCATGCAGCGGATGTGCATAGGTATACGTGGGCCCATCCCGTGTGAAAAGGGCCAAAGGAATTCTCAAAGGTGGTGTTATAAGAAGCCAGACTTAGGTAGTGGAAAGTATACAACAGCAAGGCAATGTTGCTCAATAAATAGGGCTGCAGCAAGACTGGGAAAGATCATCTTTTATTCCTGTCTCTAACATTGACCTAATGTGGGGACACGTGTGGGCTGTGTTGCTGCAGTTTGCAGTGATTTTTGCAGAATCAGCCAGTCCTCCAAGTGACAGGCTGAAACTGCAGTGAAAGTGCAGTGGAGGCTGTCTGGGGGATTTTGAGATCTTGGCTCAGGCATAAACTTGTCACCTGACCCCAAACTAAAACTGCTGCTGCAGCTGCCATCTGTCAGGGAGGTGTGAGCATGACCCCTGAGGGTGACTAGGCCCCTGGGAGATGAATTGTGGGTGGGTGGGGTCTTAAGGCCCTGTATTTTGGCAAGGGAGGTCTGGGCCTTTAACATGAGGTGGGAGTCCTGGAGTGCTGAAATTTGGGTGGTGGTTGGGTGGTGTTTGATTAACAAAGTTGTGATTCTGTCTCACACCTGTTGCAAATTTGGCCGTTTTTAGACGAGCGCGGCGGCGCCCGCCGCCCGCGCTTGTTTTCAAAAAAGCCGGCAGCCCGTTCCACACGAGACGCTGCCGCCGAATACGCGCATGTGCGGCCGACGCGCATCCATTTCCGGCCGCGTATGACCAGCCTCGATCGCCGACCCGGTCAGTTCGCGCCCGGAAATGGATGCGCGTCGGCNCGCGGCCGACGCGCATCCATTTCCGGCCGCGTATGACCAGCCTCGATCGCCGACCCGGTCAGTTCGCGGCCGGAAATGGATGCGCGTCGGCCGCGCATGCGCGTATTCGGCGGCAGCGTCTCGTGTAGAACGGGCTGCCGGCTTTTTTAAGAAACAAGCGCGGGCGCCGCCGCGCTCGTCTGAAAACGGCCTTTGCTTACCAGCACGTTTTTTCATCTATAAATTGTTTCATAATGATGCAAATCAAGTTAATTATGCAAATATTAATTTGAAGCATTTGGCTTCACTGGTTGCACAAGTTAAGATTTTTTTGGTGCAGTGAACTTGGGTCCCTGGCCTAATGTCGTATCATGTGTAAATTCCTTCACCACTTGATGATCCAGCTTTCCCATCGGTAAAACGGGGATAATGATAATTACCTCCTTTAAAAGGAAAGTGAAAAAAAGCCCTTTACGGACCTGAAATTAGTATGCACAGTTTCAATGACAAGATGAACTTTTCTTGCCAACACCATGCAACAGCAAGTGACCTGGGCCATGGGGTGGGAGGGAATGGGAGCGCGCGCAGCGCATGTTTCCTTCACGCTGCCATGTATGCCTGAGATTGCTCGTCTCTCTTGGGGGTTCCTTGCTGACGGAGTCGTTTCTATGTTACCTACATAATATTCCAGGCAAAGCAATGACATTGGGTGTTTTCAGATGGATGGGCTGCCCTGGTACTGGTCACACCCCTAGTTGGCCTGTTCGTCTAAAGGCCGCTCGGCAGATGTGCAGGCAGAGCAGGCTGTGCCAGCTCTAGGGTTGCGCCACCGGTGACGCTCTGAAACTACTTGCAGCAGTGGTGGAGTGAGCCAGCTAAACCAGGGAACTAGCCCAAAGCAGAACAGCTGTCCATCTGATACGTGGCGCCCGAGCTACGCTGCAGCTGCACTTCCAACCGCCCTCTGCTCTGGGCAACAACATAGAGTGGAAGGGGCAGCCTAGAGCATCGGGCAGTCACCTGCAACTCTGTGCTGTGCAGGAGTATGGTGCAGGCATCCTGCAGCCCAGAGAACCCCCTGGGTCCATCTGAAGTGGATGCTGGTGGGGATGGGAGTGGGCAAATGCAGGGGTGCACCCCCATTGCAGCTCAGGGGTGGGCAGCCCTGCGTCCATCAAAAAAACACCCATTATCACTTTTAGCCGAGGCTGCTGGGTGTAGGTGTCACTTCCATTATGCACCAGGAGAAGGGAGGAAAGGAACCTGGCTTTGTATATGAGCTGGGTCTTAGGCCGCTTTCAGACCTCCCCCCCCCTCTCCCGCTGCATATTCTGGCAGTCTGCGCAGTCAGGATATGTGTGAGGATTGACCAGTCTGAAAGCGTCCCCCCCCCCACCGTGCAGCTTTGCTGGAAGACACGTGCAGGAATGTAGAGCTCGAGTTCCTGCTCTGCATCCCTGCACGTGTCTGCTGACAAAGCTGTGGGGAGGGGGGGGCTTTCAGACTGGCTGATCACCGTGCATTTCCTAGCTGTGCATCCCCCCCATACACACACAGTCAGAATATGTGCGGAGGGAAAAGTTCTGAAAGTGGCCTTAGTCACCATATTCCAGCTAGGTGTCCAAGAGTTCTGCTATTGCCACTTCAAGCATTCTTAAAAATTATGAATTGTCTTCAATATTTAAAAATTAACAACAATTAGAGTTCTTATTTGCCTCCCGGTTATTGAGTTGTTAAGATTTGTGTGATGACTTAAAGCTTATTCCACAACCCTAGAAAACTTGGAGCATAGCATATGTCGGTTAGAAAGCAGAGCATGCATTGGCTAGGGCATATGGTATACTTATAAACCTAGGTCTAGAAACGAGTGCTGGTTCAAAACAGACATCCCCTTTTCATGGAACTGTTCCATGAAAATGGAATGACTGTCGGTACTTTGATCAGAATCCTGATCGAAATAAATTTTCAATTGGAATTCCCCTCGACTGATTTGCCTATGTGCAAAACGACCACCACCGTTCTACACATGTGCAAAATGGCTGCTACCATACAACAAAATAGTAGAAGTTGCGGTAAGGTGGCTGCCCTTTTGTTGTATGACAGTGGTCATTTTGCCCATGAGCAGAAAGTTGGCAGCCATTTTGCACATGCACAAAATGGCTGCTTTTATTTTATTTTATTTTTTTCATTTGTTCCAATTTCTGGTGAGAATAATCAAAATGCCCGGTTCCATCAGAGACAGAAACCAGGGGAAATTGTGATGCAGTTCTACTAGAAACTTAAAATGAAAGCTGAACTTTTGAAAAACTGTGAACAAGAGTTCCAGGGCCAAGCAAAATCACCTCATAGACAGCAGGAGCAGCCACACAATGCACCTAGTACACCTTGGGCAGTCTTATGCCACTCCGGGCAGCCTTACCAGACAATGCAATGCATCGTGTGCCTAGTGGCACCAGGTATTCCCCACGCCGCATGGCGGGGAGCTGGCTGCTATACGCTGCGTACTTGGGGGAAAAAAGACGAAGGACACAGCGCACTCAAAATGGGGTAATGCTGTCCAAGGCATGGTGGCTCATGTGCCCGGTCACCGTCTGATCTGCCACGCAGCAAGGTCTTTGAGCGGGCGCCAACTCCAGTCCTGTGCGACCACATCATGGCCAGAGGCAGGATAGTGGTCAGGCCAAGCGAAGGCGGCGGAGTAGGACTGGGCACCCACTTGTGTGACCGGTGCCCTGGCCTGCCCCACACCATGGCATGAGGTCTGACAGCGGTCTACCCAGCTTTACCGCACGTGGGGACTAACCATCAGCCCTGCTCCCCATGCCTGCCCCACAGTGTGGCAGTTGCACTTGTCCACCACGAAACTGCACAGAGATCAGGCCCTCCGCAGCTCGTGTGGCTGCATCCAGCATATTTTTCATCCTGATTTAACTATTTAAGTAAGGCTGCCATTTTACCTTTGGGTCAATTTGTTTGTCTGAAAAGGCATGAGGCTGTTGCTGTTTTGTTTTATGTTTTTTAAAGAAACTATTTTCCACCCTGAACCTGTTTGCTTACCTAATTTACCCATATCTGGCAGCTGGGGGGAATAGGGCTCAAATATTACAAGATTAGGTATGTTAAGGTTGAAATATTCCATTTCATTCTGTATTTGGATACCGTTATAGCGTTTCCATACCTCTCCTTTAATCCAGGATGCTTATTAAAAAGACATGGTACAGGGCTGCATTGGAACCAATGAGCCCTACACCATGTATGTTTCATAAACATCCTGGATTAAAGCGGAGGTATGGCAACCTCGTACTGTAGCAATGCAGACAAAAGTGAGAGCATATCTTTTGTGTGGAAAGGATTCCTACCCAGGCTTCTCAGCAACATTATAGACATGTGTCAATGTATGTTCTGCCTCTAGCTTTGGTACAAGGCCACACAAAATATAAAGTCTTTTTTGGTCATGTCTTGAATTTGGGCCTGCGTGGCCAAGTAAACAAACAAAAGACCCCTTCGTACAAAGTTCCCTAGCAGGGCTCCTCATAGACCAGACTCAGTCCACAACGTTTTCCTTCCCACTCAGACTCTATCCAGTTTGTTCTTCTCTGTCAGTTACCATCACAAGCTGCTTCTGCTTAGTTGGAAACAAGTTTCCTGGCCTTTATTCTCTGGTCATGCTAGGGCTCTGAGACTAAAGGCTTTATTAAGGCAGGCCTCCTTTGGGCTCACAGCCTGTAAGTCTTCTGGCCTATTGGCAAGTCAGCTCCCTCTCCTTGTGGATGTCACCTCCTCCCCCCAAACTCAGGAAAGGCCCATACCACCATGCTTCCCAGGTATCTATCACTTGGGCCGGTCAGCCTTTCCTCAAAGGGGCATATCCTGCAATAATTTACAGCTCTACAATTCTGTGCCTCACCCTGCCAGGACTTCAATTCAATTCAATTTATTTATTAGGCTCTAGCTTTCGCCATGGCCAAAAGGAGAACAAAAGAGAAAAAGACAATACATTGACAATGCGACAAAACGCCAATACATCAAAGTTATCATCTCACAATTTAACCAGGTACATACCACCGTGTAATACTACACTATGCATACACCATGCCTCCGAGCAAGACCAGAAGGAGGAGATCATAAGACCTCCATAGGTGTTTTACATCCTGGTTTTGTGTCCCTTCCTCTCTATTTTCTCTCAGATCTTTATGTTCCAAATTTGTTACTTACTTTTGCCACCGCAGAGCTCAACCAAGATTAAATATTTAAACAATAAAAAATTCCTATGTGCCATACATCTAAAAACAAATATACAATAATAAAATATAAAGCATAAAATAATTTGCAACCGCCAATTTATACAGTATGTAATTACATGGACCATGTGGCTCTACGTACTGATATTAATATCCTCCATACAATAGCGGCTTGCTATTCACGGGGATTGTGGCACCAATACTTATCCCCTGACAGGGCAGCCCCTGTACAAGCATGAATCTTGAGCCCTATTTAAGGATGTTTTATCTCCTACGTTTAATTTGTAGGTTTTAGCCCCTTTTAGAGTGTTAATCATCTTGCTTTCAATGACGGCTTACCCTTCCCGGGGTTTATGGCGCCAACACTTGTCCCCTGATAGGACTTTCCTGCGCATGTACTACCGCTATCCCTTTAATTTTGACGGCTCACCCTTCACGGGGGTTATGGTGCCAACATTTGTCCCCTGACTAATCATCCTCCAAACATCTCATGCCCAATTCTGCCTGAATTCTAAATCGGATAAGGTGTCAGCCTAAGATCATTACTATTCCATCCGCAGTTTTCAAATGCCCCTGGGATAGTCTAACTTTCTCCAATCCAAATAGACATAATTGGAGGGCACACATCTCTAACCAGAAATAACCTAAACTTTTATTCTGGTTCTCTGGGCTTGATGTGACCCGACCTTTACCATTTGCTCAAGCCTTTTTCCTCTTCCAATTACATTGGCTTGAACTTCCAACATAACCTTAATGTATACAAAGTATACAAAAAAAATAGATGTTCAAGGACAATCGACAATTACAGTAAGCGGCAGCCATAGAACAAGGAGCAGCTAATGGGTAATATTCATACATAAATATACATGGAGTTACATGTAGCAGTCCTTATTATGATTGATAGAACTGTTGCTAAGTAGGATGGCTTACTTCCACACCCAGTAATATCTACATTGTTTGTAATCGGGATTTGATTACCCCTCTTTTCTTAACTATAAGGGTGAGAAACGTTGTAAAAGCTATAATATCGCTGAGGTTTGATAAATTGGCTAAATACGTTAGGGACTGAGGTTGAGTAAATTCCTTACCCTCCAACAGGGGAGCCAACAGAATTGCCCTCTGGTGGACATAGTATGGGCAACTGAATAATTGGTGCTCCACCGACTCTATCTCCACAAGTGAGCATGAACATACCCGTTTTTGGTAAGGGACTTTTGCATGCCTGCCTTCTACCACAGCAGATGGAATGAAGTTAAAGTGGGACATAGTATACTGCCGTCTCAGACGAGAGTTCCCCAGGATGTCTAAGTATGTTTCCCTTTTGAAACATACTTTGCTTGTTGCAAGTCCTGGGACTACCCTCCAGTTTCTGAGGGCCGCAAGATCTTCCTGTGTTACAATGTTGCTGGATCTTTGTTGAATGCAAGGTTTAATTTCACCTGGGGTTTGAGTGCTTAATTATGCAATTGAAAAACCCAGTTTGCTCACTGTTAATGTGGCATGCCGAATCCATGGATATGCTCTAGCTCCATCATGTTGAAGTTCCTCCTTCAAACATAAGATTTGGAGAGAGTCAGGGGGAAGAATCAGTAACTTGGCCCAATACCTTACAAGGGTTATCCTTACATGATGTTCTATTGAGAGCATATTTGTCTCAGCTCTGAGAACAGCTCCTGGAATACACTCCCCCACTTTTAAAAGTCTGCGCAGAAAATAATTCTGCACCCGCTCCAAAATACTGATGTCTGTAAAGAAGGTACATTCTGAGCCAAAGGTTAACATAAGGATGACCTTCGCTCGAAAAGCCTCTATGATCATAGCAACAGGACTATCTCTTGAGGAATTATGTGCTTTGATCAGCGTCTTTGTGGTGACCATTGATAGTCGGGCCCTATTCGTAACATGTTGAGTCCATGTGCCCCTGGGGGTGAAAATTATGCCTAGGTATGTAAATGTATTTACTACCTCTAGCGTAACCCCCGAGATTGTTCAGCTTGCGTTCTTCCAGAATCTTACTTCTATTTTCAAGATCTTTGATTTTCCCTGGTTCACCTTTAATCCGTTTGCTTAATCCATAGTCTAGTAGCCCTTTAATTGCTGATCTTAGTCCCTTTTCTGTCTGCGCAAACAGAGCCAAATCATCTGCATACTGCAGTGCATAGAGTGGGTATGTCTGAATCTTAGGGGGATGGGGACTGTATTTTTTTAACCACTTTATTAGGTCTGACACAAAAAGATTAAAGAGGAGGGAAGCAAGCGAGCAGCCTTGTCGTACCCCTCTTTGGATGGGAATTGGTTCACTAGTTACTCTTAGGGATCTTCCCTTTATTTTGGCCTCATTTTGCTCATGCAGTGCAACCAGTATATTTAACAACGAGGGATTGATATTATACCCAGGAGGTGTCTGGGAACAGAGTCGAAAGCCTTCGTAAAATCTACGAAGGCAATGTATAATTTTCCCAACTTAATTCTGAGGTATTTCATGATCAAGTGAGCCATAATAAAGAATCTGTTGTTGACCTTTTGGCCCTAAAGCCATATTGCTCCTTAGGGAGAATACCCTTTTCCTCAGCCCACTGCTGTAAATGTTGGGAAATTATTGCTGAGAATAGTTTGCTTGTCACAGGGAGTAAACTTATAGGTCTGTAACAAGTCGGATCATACCGATCCCCTTTTTTAAAGATTGGGATGATCCAACTGTCACCCCAAGACCGTGGGACCCTGCCACCTCCCATGATATTCCTAAAGATCTTACAGAGAATCTGAGCCCACCAGCAGGGTGCTGCCTTCAGTATTTCTGCTGATAGGCAGTCAGGATCCGGTGCCTTGTTATCTCTGAGAGCCAAGATTCTCTTTTCAACATCTAGACTGGTAATCTCAATCTCTCCCGCTGTTACTAAAGCTCCTCCATCTTCTATCCTACTTAAGTCCTGATCCCCCTCATCTCCCTCTTGTGCTGCGTAAAGTTCTCTAAAGAAGTGTTCCCATGTTGTCATAGAGACCAAGGAAGGATCTGAATCCCTAGGTTTTTGCACCAATCCATTGAGTATTTGCCAAAACTTTCTATTATCCCTTATTTGTGATGCTCTCACCATTTCTGCCCACTTTTTGTTGTTAAATTGCTGCCTCTTAGTTCGCATTATAAGCTTATATTCTCGCTTCATCAGCAAAAACTGTTGCTGATCCGCATCTAAGTGTGTCCTTACCCAGGCCCTTTTTGCTGCTACCAATTGGGCTTTCATGGTTCTACACTCCACATCATACCAGTTATGCCCAACCCTAACCGAAGCCCTTCGGCAAGTCTTTGCAATATTCTCTTTTGGGTACGATGTTATCTCCTCATACCTTTCTAACATTTCAGCTTGATCTTTTTCTTGGAGCAGTTGGACACCCCAATCCCGAAGGATTCCTAAATAGCACAAATCCTGCATTCTACAAAAGAGAGCAATGTGATCCCATTGTTTAATTACCATTTCTGGCTCAGAGGATGTTGTTGGGGGCCTCTCAGACCAAATGCCTACCTGAATTTCTAATAATCAATGCTCACTTTCAGGTCTTATTCTTAAGAGGAAATTAATGATCATTCCCCATAATATTGGGCTAATGCAAGCATAGTCTACTATGCTGCTTCCCTTTGGGGTCTCACATGTAAAATCCCCATTATAGTCCCCGGAAAAGCTTCCATTTAAAGGGACAAACCCTATAGCACGGAGCAATGACAGCATTCGCCGGCAGCCAGGACTTAGAGAGTGCCTTGTTAAAGCATGCCATTTACACTGCTGTAGAAATCCAGTGGGTGTACATATGTCATTCCCATATCTCAATATTAGGGTAAGATAATATACAATGCCACATTACTCTCTTATCCTTTCTGTTATTTTCATGTGCCTTTGTACTGTTGTAAAATGAACGCTGTTTCCAATGTAAACATGTATGAGAGTTAATCTGTATCTCCAGTTCCTGAATCTGAATGCAATGGCATGCTCACATACCTCTAGCATACTGTGCATTCCCCACCACTCCATCTTGCATTAAATATGATCTAAGCCATGATCAAAACAAACAAAAAGAGCTAACGCTGCTGCCAACATCTGGTTTACGTAGGAGCAGCACAGCAGAGCTCACCAGAGGCATTATGTGACATGCATTTTGATACCTAAACTCTTTAGAAAGATTGAATGTAGACCTTCTTACAATAGAGCAAAACTGGTAGGCGAAATGGGTAAATCTCAAGCCCCAATTTGTAGAAATGACAGTTGGCTATGGTTCTGGGACCATAGCTCAACATTCTGGGAGATCCGGTGCCCAAATCGGGTCTCAGTGATGTACCAAACGGTACCCAATGTTGGCGGTTCAATACCAAATGGTACCCAGTGTTGGCGGTTCAGTTTGGGTACCAGAAATTTGACAGATTACCCATTTTTGTGGGTACCCGCTGTGGCAGGGACAGACTTACCTGACACAAGTCCTGTCAAGATTACGGCCTCAGTCCAACAACTTCCCTTGGGAAATCAGCTCAGCAGTCACTCACACAGGAAACTCAGCCCTGTTCATTTCAGTCCTTTATTCAGTTTCACAGTCTTTATACATCTGGTTCAGTCTCCACCATACAGTCTCTCTATAGCCAGGAACCAGCCCTCTGGCTGATTCCTACCTCCAGCCAGGCAGCAGTCGTCAGGCTGTGACTCACAGTTTAAACAGGGTCTCTGGGCCAAGCCCAACCTTCTGGAGCCCAGGAGACCCCCTCAGCTCAGGCGCACACCTCCTGAGCATTTGCTCTTTAGGTAGAGCTTCTACTTGGCTCCTTCCTCCCTTCCTCCTCACACTGGCCTCTGGCTCAGCCTTTGGACTCTCTTGGGCTGGCCCTTGTAGGTCAGGTGCTTCCTTCTCCTTACGTGCTGTCCTTCTCAATGACCAGCACCTGCAGCCCCATCACCTGGCTGGTACTAGCTCTGTTGAAGGGTCAGTGGCCTGCAGGGACTCTGCCCTGTCACGCGCTCTTACATCCCTAGTCCCACTATGACCATTATTTTCTAGATGGTATCTTTTAAAATTCCAAGCAAAAATGAAAAAGTTCTGCAAGTGACCTTAGAGGTAGTCTAGCGTAATATTTGGGATATATTAAACTGACTGAAGTGCAGCCTTTCATGTGACATTGATACTGCAGACTTGTCATATGTCACTCAACTCAATACAATATACACAAGAGGCATAACTAAAAACAGAACATGAGCTAAAGTTTTCTGGTCAGTAATAGCCCAAATTATATTTCTTTTAGTAGAGGAAAAATTGGAACAGGTGAGTTCTTTTCTCACAGAAAGCAAGAAACATTACAGATAAGACTGTGCTAACTTTACTTATGCTACGGCTCATGGGTGTGTTTCTATCCCATGCTACTAAAAGGCTTGCTACTGAAATGTCAGCTCAGCAGATAGGGAGGGATGGTAGGCCTAAGGTAGCTTTCAGTTGCCTCTATACTCCTTTTTGTGTGAGATAATGATTACATTTACATGAGGCCACTTATTCAGGCTTCAATCCAGAAACCATTTACTCAAGATGGTTTGATGATTACACTCCTGGTGCCTAATTTCAGCACCCCTGCTTAAAAATACTGCTGCGGATTGCAACCCTGGTGGTCTAACTTCCAGTTTTAAGATTCTGTGATTCTATGAAAATCTTGACAACAAATCATTGTACACGTTAAAGTTAGGTGTCTAAATCACTGGTGCAGTGAGAACTTGCTTATGCATCAGAGAAAAACACAAGAGCAGCTGAATGTTGTGTGATTGGAGCCACTCTCATAACTTAATATTTTGTTTAGCCTTCAGCTATGATAAAACAGTGAACACACAACATCATTACCGAGTGGTTTTTGTGCCCATGTGGTAACATTAGTTTTCTTTTAATCTTTGCCTGCCCTAGGAAACATTTCAATTGAATTTTACTTCTCCTCATGAGAAATCAAGAGGACTACTATTTCCTTTCCCCCCCCCTTTGTTTCCATGTTGTTGTTTGTTTACAAATTCATGTCGACCTTACAAAATTTACTGTAAGGACATGTAATATTAAAAAACCCAAAAAGTTGGGGTCTGTTCCCTGCAGTACAATATCTTTCCAGAGTGCACTGAATTGGTTAGTAACAGATCTTGGTTTTGTGGTGCAGCTACTGACTTCTGTGGTGCCAAAGTCTGTTAAACACATGTAACCTTGACATCACTCTTGCTCTAGCTCATCTTTTCCTTCAATTGACGTCACTCCATTTTCTTCCTAGCTCTCAGCAGTTCCAGTTTCAAAATCTCCTCCTCATCCAAAAGCTGGTCTCTTCCTATCTCTCCCTACATCGGGTTGATTCTGCAACTGAATTCTCTTGCTAGATTTTCTCTCAATCTATCAGGTGTTTCCCACCTTTCCCCCTTATCTCTCCCTTCTCTTTAGCATTCAAACATCTTGAGTTTTTGAGGAGAAGATTTTCTGGATGGATGAGAAACTAATGTAGGGGACTCTGGCAAGTATGGGTGGAGTGGCTTAAGAAGGAAAGAGAGAACCAATTAGGGGTGTGCATGTCATTTTCGTTATTACAATAACGATAATGAAAATTGTCATTTTTCGTTATTGCAATAACAGAAATGACAACCGATAATAACAGTGATAACAAAAACAACAATGTCATTATCATTGTCATTATGATTAGTGCTGTGGCAGTTGGGTTTTGGAGGGAAAATGTGGAGAGGGGAGGACAGAGAAGACATCTCAGAACCCTAAACAGGGCTGAACTCTTGAACCATGCTTATGTTGAGAGAGGCAAACAGCTCAGCAGTATCTGATGGATGTATCGCTGGCCAATGAGCAGCGCAAGTAGACCCCAGCAGTCTCCTGGCACTCTGTGATTGCTCGATGCCTACTGTCTCTCACAACCAATCAGGCGGGCTCTGGGGGAAGGCACTGAAACCCTTTATAATGGGAGGGCCAGCCTTTTTCTCTCCATTCAGTGAGACCTCTGTTTGTCAAGTTGCGTTTACAGAACTGTGGTGCTTGCACACAAAAAATCTTCCCTAGCCCTCATTGTATTACCACCAATACCTTTCCTTCCTTATACCCTACATTTTACCTTCTCTCTTTCCCTGGCCTTCTCCCCCTGTACATTATATATAGATAGTTAGTATAGATTAGATATATATTATAGACGTGTAGGTTAGATTAGAATAGTTGTATAGGTTAGATTAGAATAGTTATATAGATAATTGATAGTTTTCCTTTTCCCTTCCCCTGTCTTCCTTAGATTTAGATAGATATTACTTGTGTACATATAGAGAGAGATTAGATATTATATAGGTATTTAGACTAGTCTGTTTAATTATATATATTAGGATTATAGGTATCACAAAATCTTCATTTGTGCACAGGAATCAATACCGATAATGATACCGATACCAAAAATGAAATCTTCGTTTGAAACAGTACCGATAACGATAACAAAAATGACATTGTCGTTAGTAACGATAACGAAAACAAAAATTTTAAATAACTAAAACGAAAACCGAAAATGACATGGGGGCCTGGTGCACACCCGTACAAATAATCTTTGCCTTTGGATGATGTAACAAAAGAAACAATAGCTCATGTGCGTTCTATGACTGTCATGTGTCACTCACCTGCATCAGTAGGTGTTATCACCTAATAGATGAGTGCAGTTGAATGTCACCGACACCCACAGCTCGCACATGGGACCCCGTCTGGTTCCCTTCACAATCGGCTTCTCCTGGAAGTATTCAAGTGAGAAGGGGACCATCGCCAGCTGCATGAACCCAGCTTGTAATAGACCAGCAAGGGGTAAGGGGGGGATCCTTGCTGGGGAGTGCAGCTCTGCACTCCCCAGCAGCAATCGCCCAGCACTGGTCTATTTCAAGCTGGAAAGCACTTCTTGGATTGAAACCAACCTGACTGTAACCAAGTCAAGCACACGCACCTGAGACTTTGCATCTGCCTGAATGTTTGTTTGTCTTCTCCCCTGTCTCTCCCACTGTCCCCTCTCGCTGTCTCCCCCTCTTTTTTTAGATTGTAAGCCACAGGCAGGGACCGCGTCTATTTCTATGTTCTGTACGGCGCCAAGTACATGACCGGCGCTATATAAATGTTTATAATAATAATAATAATAATAATAATAATAAAGAGACCTGGCCATGGGACATAACTGCGGGGGACCACATCAGTATGTTCCCCTGCAGCAATCCCGTTAGATGGAAAGAATCCGTGTTGGCCCCTAGGCCAACACATGTCCCTGCCTTAGCCCGCAAGGCATCCTCCTCGATTTGGAGGAGGATGCAGTGTCAAGAACAGAAACTTTGGTGAGGTGGGCACAGAACACACGTTCCTGGTCCTTGTCCACCTATTAAATGGACCACTAGCCACCCACTTGTAGTTGGTTGCTAGTTTGAATCTTTTCACCCTTTGTTCATTACAGCAGTACGCTCAGGTTAAGAGACATGAGGGAGGAAGGGGAAAAGTAAGAAATATGTGAAATACCAAGAGAGAATTTCTTTTTCAGTTGTAAGAGCACCTGCAGTTTTATTTATTTATTTATTTATGTGGAATCCCACCCTTCCCTGATGGCTCAGAGTGGCTCACAACAGAAAAAAAAACCATACAAAAATCTAAAAACCAATAAAATATCAACTCTAGAAAATTTCAGTTAAAACTATTTCTGTCCCCCCGGGCCACTCTAAACCCTATCCCCACGCACTAAAAGCCCAGCCCAATAAATAGATCTTTCATTGTCTCCAGAAAATGCTCAGGCTTGCTTAGACAAAGCTCCAGGGGAAGGGAATTCCAAAGCTGTGGAGCAGCCGCTGAGCATGTCCCTCTGCATTCCCTAGTGGCTGGAGTCAGGAAAGGTTGTCCAGATCTAATGTTGGATCTTCAACTGATGTAAGGCAGCATAGCTTCACTAAAGTTCGGTGCAGCTATGCTGACTTACACCAGCTGACTTGTACCAAATAGACTGACATCTATTTCTCCTGTGATGTCTTTTAATATTTTTTCTTCTGTACACCCTGAATGATGGTTGCTCTGTCTGCCCTGCACCAGCTGCCACTTCTGATTTGATGAGACAGGAGATGAAAACTCTAATCCCGAGAAGCTATTTGAACAAAGCAAGCACCAGAAATAAATGACAGCTTATTTTATATAGCTCTTTGCTTATCAAAGCAACTTCAAGGCCTTTGCATATTATTTGAGCACATACAGCATAGTGACTTTGTAGCAAATCCATGTTCCTCAGACAACATGCAGAATTATCCCGATTCACTCAGAGAGGTTTGGAAATAGAAACTTGAACCTCCTCTCCAAGACCACACAAGGCTGTACCACCTGAACAAGGTGAACCTCTGCAGTCCAGACCTTTATCCAATTTGGAGGCCACGATGGAGGCCATCCATGGAGGCCACGATGTCCCTGTCCATGCAGAGGAACTTGTCCAGCTCCTCCTGGAACTCAGCTGTGCACATGGCACGGCCGGACTTAGATTGTTGTCCTTGATATGTTTCTATCCGGACCTGCCTGCTGCATGCACTGGGTGACATCCCTATTGTACCCCTGCCACTGCATCTCCTGGGCAATGGCTTCATAGACCTGTCTGGTCTTGTAACTGCGCACCAGGTCATGCTGGACCCTCTCGGACCCCCACATGTGTATGAAGTCCCTGATCTCCTGCCTGGACCAGGGCTCCCCATTTTGGGACCAGCGTGTGGGGGGCCCTCTGTCTTGGTGGCATGGGGCCCACCCCGTGGCTGTGGTAGCTATGGAGATCTCCTATTGGGGGTATTGCATTGGGGTTACTTACGGTCCTGCTGCCCCCCTCTGCACTCCATGGGGTCTCCCCCCCCGGGGTGCCCTTCTGCTCACCTGGCTGTCTGGGTGGCCCATTGGTGCGGTGCTCCGTTATCTGGGTGCTGTCCTGGGGGGACGGGGACATGGGTTATACGGCTTCCGCCTGTCCTGCAGTCCCTCGGTTGCGGTGCCGTGGCTGGGGCGCAGCCCTCCTGACCCTGGTTGGGTGTGTGTGTGTTTCCCTCGTTCTTACCTTGCTGTCGCTGCTGGTCCCCTGGCCGTGCCCTGTGGATGTGCTGGGCTGGGGTTCTTCGGTCGGTGCCATGGCCACTGTGTGCCTTCGGCTCTGTGTCAGGAGGCGTGCGCTGTAGTTAACCGTGCCACGTTCTCCCCCTGCACCACCAGGCTGGGACTCCTTCCCACATGTGGGGTGGCATTGGCTCCCTTGGCCTTGCTGGCTGCTTTCCTCATGAACATCGTGGGACCCCGTGCATGCGTGTCATGTTTCCGCCCTCCTTTACGGGCTCTCAACTGGACGTCCGACATCACCTGCGGTGGGCATGTCTGTGTGGGGGCACATGCGTGACCCTTTGCACCGGTGCATTGCAGTCCCGCCGGTCCTGTCTGCATGGGTGTGGGTGTTTTCGGTTTTTCACTGATGCTCGGGTGTTGAACACCCATCTCCACCCACGGAGGGTGCCGGCTCCCTCCTGGCTGCTCCATGGGTGTTGGCGGGTGGGTCGGGCACGCGCACCCACCCACTCGTGGACGTTTACATGGATGCTCTCCCACCCATTGGATGTTCGTGGGTGGGTGGCGTCCATGTAAAAGTGGCCATGGTTTCTCCTATTTTGGCAAAATAGTCAAACATTTGTAGATGGCATCTCTTTACATAATTAGTTTGCTTTCTTTTTTATTTTTGAATTGAGTAGCCTAAGTGATTTGTAATGTTTGTAAACCTACACAAAACTTACTAGGGACTTTTCTGTTGCCAATCCAGAAAGAGGGAATGCTCACCATGAAATATGACAGAATAAACGCTCAAGGCCAAGATCACTAGAGATGAAATATAAAGCTGGAGCTTTCTTGTCCGTGCTGTAGCTTCAGATATCACCGCGATAAATCTGCCATAGCTGTGGAACCTGGATAAATGCAGATCTGACCTTTTGTTTACAGGGTATCAGGGGAAATCTTTATGAGACCACAGAAGTGTTTCAAAAGGTTTGGAATCATTATGAGAGAGTAAAATGTGTCCCCAGTGGATAGTTCTGACAGCAAAGATCTGACACTATTGCTCAATATGCAATGCCCGTTCCTCAGATGTTTCAACATACCATTTGTGAGTGACTTTTGAGAGGGATTTTGGTAGCATAATTCAGTAAAAGAGGAAACTGCTTTTTATTAAAAAGCAGTTTTATTTTTCAGAGCTGACATTCAACTACGCATTGTATCTATGTATTTGGTATCAATATAGTACAATACATTTTATTATTTTAGCTGCCAACTAATTCTTCCCAGAGTTAACAGGTCAAATTGTGCTGCCCTTTGTAAGCATCTGATTTTTATTTTTTTCTCCTCTCCAGGATATTTAATTTATAACTTACAGCAGAGTTTGTCTAGCATTATTAAAACATTCTATTAGAGTGGGTTTTTAAAAAAATCGTTAAACAAACAGAAAATCGGATTTAAGCACACACAGGATTTGTGTTGCTGGGTGTGCTACCACGTATGGTCATCCAGGAGCCACTTATCCAACCACACGTTTGAAGGTGGCGCGGAGGGGGCGGGATGCATGCTCCCGTAACCCACTCAGCACCCATTCACAGGAGCAGTGCAGAGAAATCTGGTGTGTGCCATGCAGAGCAAGCCAAAAAAAGTGTGTTGCAATGGGCACACATTGCCTGCTCATATGAACTGCAGCGGCCAGCCACATCAGTAAACAGGTCTGCCAGTACCATGGAGGCTCGCTGCCCCTCAGCGGCACCGAGGCTGTTGACAGCCCAGCCAGCCCTCCTGTCCCGTCTGCAGTCCTGCTGGGACCCCTTAAAGGATACCTGCATCCTGAGAGTGGTGTGTTGTGATTGCTGTGTGCCCTGCCCAGTATGCACCTCTGTGGTTGGCTGGAAATGCCAGGGGCTGTGTTGTCTCCTGGGGTCATGGCAGGAAGGGGTTAATGACTGCTACGGCTTTTTGTTTCCATGGTTTCCATGACTGTGTTCCATGGCAGAGGGTAGGCAGTTGGGTGTAGCGTATTACCAGGTGGGGAAGGGGGAACGGCTGTTAGTGTGAGTTGTTTGCAGGGCCGGTTGGTGGCTGTAGGAGTGTGTGGCGACTGCCTGTGTGTCTGCAGTGGCCACTCTGGGAGCCACCCATTAAAATCCTTCCACACGCACTCCACCTGAGTGGCTGTATGCCACTCAGCGGCCATGGACGCCTCCCCCCCCCCCCAGCCTTTCTTGTTTACAAACACCCGCTGTTGCTTTTCTTATAGACACTAAAAAGCTGTTAAAGCCCAGAGGTAAATGGGTACCCTTTTAGAGAGGAAGACTTTGTCAATAAGGCCCTAGATTCAAGAGATGTGGGTTCAATTCCTGGCTCTGCAACAAATATCCAGTTTGTCAACGCACCCCAATAAGACACAGAGATTTATATATTGGATTAAAACTGGCCACATTCTTTAATCGAATAAATCAGCAATTCAGAACCGGTAGGGAAATTGCACTAAGCAATTCTGGGTCCAGTATGCTAACTATTTAACATAACTTTTTAACTGTAGCACTGTCCCGGACGTGCCTTCTGGTAACAGTACCCCAACATAAAACATCCCTTCCTTCGACAGCCCCAAGGCCTTGGTCGAAGGGGGGCAGGCCCAACTGTGAGCTTGAGTAAGGAGTAAAGTGTCTGCAGGACACGAAGACAGTGCATGTCCCTACTAGCCCTGCAAAGCACCCCTCCCAGGGCGATGACCCCCATGCATTACATTGGGTATCACATCCCCATCTCTTAAGGAGATGACTCTTAATCTCCTATTTCCTTCCTATTTATCCTAACCATAGCATACTGGACCCCTGCAGAGTGCGACAATTAATTCACAATATGCATTATTATCACATCTTTCCAATTCTGCAATAAAAATTCTTTATTCCTCTATTTCATAGTGCCAAATTACCCTATTTATAGTAATGTTCACTCTACATCATATTCCAATTAGGTTCAAGCCAATTATAAGATATGGTCAAATTAGCCAATCAAACCTATTTAACCTACTCTTACACTGTTAAGGAGGCAAAAAGGCAACCCTTTGTAATTACAAGGCTAGCTGCCAAAAATTCCTCCTCGGTTCCCTAATAGCAACCAGATAAACCAACAGTGCTAGGGGGGAGGTGGGTGGGGCTGACTCTTCGGCTTCACCCTTGGAATGGTGCCTGCTCCACAGGGCTGGCCCAAGGGTTTGAGGGGCCATGTGCCAAGCCTTGCGGCGAGGCCCCAAAGGCTTGCCGGTCTGCTGGTGGCTTTGCCACCAGCGGGCTGGCAGAACCTTATGGCTGGCAGAGCTCTAGGCAGGGGCTTGTCCATTGTAGGCAGAGCCTCCAAAAATCCAGCAACAAAGAGTTTTCAGCATTAAGATGTGATGGACAGAGTTTACACTGGGAACTCCTTGCTGCTGAGTAAAACCCTGCCACTTGGAGACTGAGAGAACCCTCCTACTAGCATCTCATCCAGTAAGTGGATGGGACTCCAGTAGGACAACTCGCGCTCTCTCCATCAGTGGTAGTGCCATAGCAAGATAAAAAAAATCCTGTTCACATATTTAAAACATTCAAAACCTCTGGGCCACATCAAAATAGCTGCATGCTATTAGCAATACTTGATCACACAAGCACGTTCATATTCAGTAAAAATAGCATGTGAGGAGCCACTTGAAGAAGAACAGAAGGTTGCTACCTTGTAAATAAGGTTCTTTGAGATGGCTGTAAACATTCTCACAAATACCCACCCTTCCAGCCTCGCATAGAATTTTTTCCTTCTGTTTCTAGAAAGGGTTGGAAGGAACTGTCATTCTGAGGGGGAGCGCACTTTTTATACTACAGGAGCTCGAGACCATCATGTTACTATTATTTGAACAGGGTGAGCATGCACAACCCGGTTGTGAGAACATTGGGAGGCATCTCGAAGAACCTTCTTTACAAGGCAACAACCTTCTGATTGGCACATGGGGAGGAGCTGTTTGTAAACAAACAGCTTTATCTCTCAGTCCGATCACTGCTGCAGCTTTTGCTGAGCCCGGCAGCGGAGGCAGAGGGGAGGAGGGAGCATGTGTCAGCCGGCAGGGGAGGGAATCAAGGCAAGGGGGGGAACTAAGCCAGGACAGGTGGCCGCCGGGGCTTTGCTACCAATGGGGGTAGGGGAGAAATTTAAACTGCGGGGTCAGACTCCATCTCCGCGCTGCGGGGCTCCTCCCTCAGAGGCTGCTGCGGGGCCATGTGCCTGGGCACTGGTGGCACATGCCTCGGGTCGGCCCTGCTGCTCCGTGCCCACGAGGTTCAACCCCCCCCACAAGGGGCGGGCGTCGAAGATTCACGCAATGCGCTCCTGCGCATGCGTCAAAACATGGTTGCCCAGCAACCCTCACCCATCGTGAGGTTCCCTCTTGCCTCTCTGCAACAGCCGTCTCCTCTCTGTGTCTGAGAAGAGGGGGGGGGGCGCAACAATTTCCCCGTCACCGCCATTTGGCGGCGAAGGAGCTTTGCCTGTGTGCGCCTCAGTCAGGGCCAGATTGATAGACATGGGGCCTCATCAGAAGCTATGCACAGAGACCCCTGGCAAGGCCACCTACATACCCACTGCACTGTTACATACTGCCCATTATACTGTTTTCATTTTTATTGTATGAAAAAATATTTTCTTGCAGACAGGAGCAAACTATCAACAGAATGCTAGTACGCTCCCTTTCCAAAGGGGACAAAGTAACAAGCCTTTTTTGAGGAAACCAAGCACATTTAAAGCTAAGTCTGCCACCATTACAGATGGTAGAGCCGATCCTAAGCCCCGCACATACTGCTGCGTGGTGTGCATGTGTGCTGTAGGTCCCGCACTGGGGAGCTGTGTACATGCGCTGGTCTGTGGGGCTTGGGATTGGCCCCAATGGGAGTTTTGGCACTGTCTTCAATGAGTGGAGACAGGATTATGCCCTTATTTTTTGACAAGTTGTTTGTTTGTGTTTAAAAAATTTTCTGATTGACTCACGAAGCAACTTTTGAATCGGAGGAAAGTGTCTCAAATCACCTAAACCAGATTTAGGGGGAAATTGCTGCTGACTAAGTAAACATACAGTTGAACAGGACCTTTCCTGATTTTTCAGACCTTTAGGACCAAAAGACCCCATCAGTCCTTGAAATCTTTTGAGAATTGTCTTGCCAGGAGTCCTCCAGAGAGGGCTTCAGTCTGGCATATGCTCATTGCAGACTGGATGCAGCTGCACATGGTTCCTGTTAGTGCCACGGCCATATATTAGGGAACGAGAGGCCAAGATATGAGTGTAATATTCGTTGCTGGACCCCAGCCTGTGGCTAATGAGCAACATGTTGCTCATGGTGCCCTTTTGTGTTGCTTGCAATGGCTCAGTAAACAAATGTAAGCTATTGAGAGGGAAGCGGCATGAGAGAGTGTGTGCATCTCAGAACCAGCAAGGAAAAGGTTAAAATGCCCCTGGCACTCCCATGGATTCTGCCATTCTGCTCAGAGTTCTGGAGTGTGTGTATGGGGGTGGGGTGGGGGGACACAGCTCAAAGGCCTGATTCCCTGGTGAGGTGCCAGAGGGAAAGTGTGAGAGAGGCAAATGGGGAAGGAAGTGGTGAAGCAAAGCTAATCTCCAGTGAATCAGGTGGAAGGTTCAAGGCTGCAGCCCTGCTTGTTTCTCCTTCCTCCAACCATGTGTGGAGGAATGCAGGGGAGGGGAGGGCAGGGTGTATCTCATAAAGCTCAGTGAGCATGGGCTCTGGCAGAGGGGATGCAGGAGCCTGGAGAAGTCCTGAGCTGCCACTGCAGGAAGCTGCAGCCAGTACATTCATATTAGTGTCCCCACCCCAACCTCCACAATCCTGGCAAGGACCAAAGTCGACTTTGTTGCAGCTGTGCTGGTTCTGTGGCTGTGGACCACCTGTGGACCACTTTCCATGGCCTCGGGAACATCTAATGATCCTCACACCAGAGTTTGGGAACCACTGGTCTAGCAGGGTGCAGGGAAGTTGCTCGTACTAAGTTTAATTGTCCTGATATTATTCCTGCCCAAGCCCTAGGAAAGGCATTGTGGAGTCACACGATCAGGTGGCATTTCTTCTCCGAATTATCTCTGTGATTATTTTGCTCTGTGCCTGCAAAAGACGCTACACCTCTGTCACTTATAGTAGTGTTCCTATTACAACAGGTTGCCACAGCAACAGGCTTCTACGGAGAAAAATCTATTTGGCAAATAATTACATTGTAATGTTTACTGTAAAACTGTTTACCGAGGAATTAACAAACTTTTAACACTACAAACAGTAGGCAGCATCTGGGGTTTTCAATTCTCCTGCCCAGCAAACTCGCATCTGCTACTGTAACGGAATAGATTTCTCCAGCTGGTACATTGGTGAGCATCCTGTTAGGAGCATAGCACTTGCCTTTATGTTCCATTGGTCTTTTTGGTGAGTGGCCTGTCTTTGGAATTGGAATCCCTACATTGTGGGATGAGAGTAACTGGCATCCACTGTGTGGGGGATACTTCACTGCTTGGTCCCCACATTCAGCAACTCTTCCCCCAAATCTGCCCCTTGCAAGTGTGTTTATGTGTGCGCACACACAAATGTAGATACATATGCACACACACAAAGGCCCCTTCATGGATGACCGAGACTCCCTCAGTAAACATTTGTATTACTTTTGCAACAAAGGCTTCGAAGGATAATAAGAAAAGTAGATGTAGAGGGGGCCTGGCTATATTTGTTTCCAACTTGCTGGAGGTCGAGTTTACCCAGCTTCCTATTGTTTCCCAGTTTGTTTTGGCCAGCCATTGCTATTAGTTCCCGGAAGGATAATCCCGTAATATTTGTGAATGTATACTTTCTTCCTAGGATGAAAGGAAAAGATCATCTTTGGTGGAAAGACCATCTGGGTATGATAGTAAGGATGTTGAGAGCTGATTTTGTGGATGCTGAAATAATTATATTAGGAGACTTTAATGCTAGAGTTGACCAGTAGTAAGAATCTATAGAGGATGATCTGGATTCTATTCTATACACCAGATCCAGGAGCCAAAAATAAAAGATAGAAAAGGAAATAAAGCAGGCCAGCAGTTGATACAATTTATGTACAAATATGGATTTAGGATGTTGAATGGGTGGCTAATCCCCTTACTATTCAAGTTTTGGTCACAGCACTGTGGATTATATATTGGTGGAGGCCCAATCCTTTGGAAGAGGCAGATATATGGAGATTTTGGAAAGAGCAAAGAGTGATCATTTTCCTTTATTTTGCTCCCTAAATTTCACGGAGGCAGTTAAACAAAGCCCACCTAATAAGCCAATGGACAGGGTCAGACGTTCCTGGGATGATGCGCTGATCCAAGAAGTAGGATGACACTTGACTCCTGGGCTGCACTGCAAGATTTTATGCAATCCAAGAATTGCAATGTACAGTTAGCCCACTACGATGAACTAGGAAAAGATTTGTTACAATTGTTGACGACTAGACAAACATCTTTTTCTGGTCTTACATTTCATAAAAACTGGTTTGGCCAAGAGTGTTTAGAGGCCAAACAGTTGCTTAGGACTATGCAGGTAAAATGGAAGGACTAAAGTGTTGTCGTTGATTGGGAATGTTTTACGGCTACTAAATTAGATTATAAGGCTTTGCTTATGAAGAAAAAGCTGGCATACCAGAACCAATGTTGGGAGACACTGGAGGATGCCATACAAAAAGGGACAGTAGAACCATCTGGTTTGTAGTCTCGGGGAAAGGGGGGAAAGCCGCACAAGCCGATTGCCTTATAGGATGTTCTGATTGGGCTCTCTTTTTTACTGGTAAGTTTAAATCTAAGATGGATATACACCCCCACCCCACCCCCCAGTAGTAGAGATCCTTAAGGTTGATGGCAAGGACTTAGGCCCTTTTCTAATATCCGAGGATCAAGTGAATGGCTATATAACTTCCCTTAGGGCCAACAAGGCACCGGGTTCAGATTATCTGCCCCCTGAAATATTTAAGCAGTTTAGCGACTGGTGGTTACGAGTCCTATCTATCCTATTTAATAATATAATACTGTTTAATGTATGGTCTTCTAGCTTGAAATTAACTATAGTTCCTGTTTACAAAATGGGAGATGGAAGCAAGTCTGATAGCTATAGACCTATTAGCATGATTAATCTACCGGTAAAAATTTATGGTAAGCATCTTTTATATTTTATTTATTTATTTTATTTATTTATTTAATATGTTTATATCCCACCCCTCCTGCAAGCAGCTCGTATTACGTTATGGATTATGTATTATGGATTTTATTATTGTTTATGTATCATGTATTGTTATTTTGATGATTTTCTATTTTGGATTTGACGAAAAACCGTAACTAACTAACTAACTAAGGCCCTTTTAAAACGAGACATGCTTACGTAGAGGACATGAGTAGGTGCATCCTGTTTGAAAGCAGCTGTGGGTGGGCGTGTGTGCTCCCATGTAACCCGCACCTCCACCCATCGCCCGCGCATGGAGCAGCCAGCGAAAACGCCGGTTGCTCCATGCAGGGGCATGTGTGTGTGTGTGTGTGGGGGGGGGAAATGGGTGTGTGCCCGAGTGTCCCCTCCTCCGCACCGCCCCTGCAGCAGCGCACCCATGGATTGCTCTGCCGCAGTCCCAGCCCATTTAAAACAGGCCAGAGAAAGGTCCCTTCGCTACTGGCAATAGCAACTCATATTTACAAGAAGGACTGCTGGGAATATAAGTGAGAACTCAAAAGTCCTGAATTCTAATCCTGTCACTTTCTCATGTCACCTCAGGCACCTTACTCTACCTTCTAAATCCATTTTAGCTCATGTAAAATTAAGATAGCAATACCTCACTACACCATCATATGGTTGCTGCAAGGATTGTTTAGTGCATTCCTGCGTGGAGTTTTGAACATACAAAACACAGTGTAAAGACTACATATAATTTCTTTCTCTTAGGCTTGCAAAAGCCTTCATGTCTCAGGCTCTAGGTGTTTTGACAATGATTAAAAACCATAATTCATCCCCAAATAGCAAGGACTGAAGGATGGAAATGCATTCAGAAGTGAAAAATGCCCTGCCAGCATCCCCCCCCCTGTTTCAGAGCATGAAGTTTCCATCTCAAGGGCCTCTCTGCTGCTCCCAGCTGCCCTGCCATATATAAAACCTTTTTAATTTCTCTATTCATCCATTCCATGCTATGCTGTTGGGAGAAGAAATGTTCTGACCCTCTAGAATAATGAAAAATTAATATGCGACCATTGAAGCTTGGACTGCTGACAGAGACACAATATGAACCCGATGCCTTTGTCAGAGAAGGATGTTGGATTAGATGGGCCACTATTCTGATCCACTATGGTAATTCCTGTATTTCTGTAATGGTTTCTCCCCGCCCACCCCTCAAAAAAGGTGAACTGAAATACCAGATTTTCTGTTGATAGTACCATACAGAAGTGCTGCAATTATACACAACTTGCTTCCGCAGTAATAAAAAAAAAACCCCAACCCTTCTTTAAAATACTAAGACGACAGAAAGTTTCCTTGCTCTCTAATGATGCTTTTCTTTGCTGAAAAATGGAAAGTACTTTCCCACAATTGCATAATGAAATTCTTTTTCTTTTTTCTAAGAATTCTTTTTTCATACAGCAATTATTAAAATGAAATGTAGTGGCGGTACGCTAATATTCTTCTCTAATGGAATCTCAAGTGATATGCTTCCATCCTCCCATCATGTTCATCTGCCAATTGTTTTTTATAAAGTGGAGAGGAACTATTTTTTCCACTTCTGTCCCCAGCATTCCTCCTCGCTCTAGGATAATTCAGGCTCCTGATATTTGCTTTCTCAGTTCATCCATTATCCACATTGGCGCTTGCTGTTTGAAAGCTCACGCAAAGCTGTCAGCCGAGGCTAGTCTTCCCTTGGTTGTTTTTTTCTTTTTTTAAACATTGGCACTTTGAAAGCGGCTGCATTTGTTCAGTATGACTGACATGCTCAGTCTTTCATATTGATTGCAGAAAGAGTTGTAAGGTGAGCTATAGATAAGCTCAGAGATATATTTTTATTTATTTATTTATTTCATGTTATGGTAGAGTGAGATAACAAGGTTTCATATTTCAGGACAAAGTAGGAAGGAAAAAGAGGGCAACATAAAGATGATATTGTTGGCATTTCTTATCAGTTTCATCTACTGGCTCCAGAATTATCAAAATCCAGGCTCCTCAGCGCTGATAGACTTGTTGTCTACTGATGAAAAGTTTAGATATAAGTAAAAAAGTTCTTCTGTGGTTATCTCACACATGAATCATGTGTGTCAGGTCTTAAAGCCCATGCTTTGCCATCAGTCATTTCCACATTGCTGTGACGTGGTGACATAAGTTTTTAAAGCAGAAGGAAAATGTAGGCCACATTAAAATTCAGTGTTCCAAAGAATGTGCTCAGAAATTGAAGTAAATTCACACCTTGCAAATATTTGACAGAGGTTAGCCGTCTTCTCTGCTTCCTGGGTAACAAGTACAGGCAGTACTGCACATCCTACTGTTTAACTGAAAGCTGAAAACACCATTGTACAACAGTTGAGCTACATCAAATTGTTCCATCATTTGCCGTCACTAAAGAATGCCTCCAATTAGACAAATAAATTACTCCACTTGTAATGTAGTTACAAGGAAGACATTGTCACCCATAAAACATTATATTAAAAAACAATAAAATAAAATATTCAGCATAACAAGCCACCAAGATATTACATATGGTAGACATTTTTTTTAAAAAGATTTTTCCCGGTTTCTCCTTTGGGTTCATTGTGAGTGTGTATATGTTGTAATAACCACCTTCCTTCTTAACTAGTGTGAATTCATTAACCTTACCATGCCTTCACAAGGCCTTCGGGGTTGCTGTGGCTGCAGGTTTCCTGCATTGAGCAGGGGATTGGACTAGATGGCTTATCAGGTTCCTTCTAACTCTGTGGTTCTATTAATTATTTATTATTATTATTATTATTATTATTATTATTATTATTATTATTTAGCAAGAATTTATATAACGCAAGCAATATACCTGGCACTTTACTAAGTAATTGAATAGACATGCTCCCTTCCCTCCCTAGGGCTTACAGTCTGAGCGACGGGGGAGATGAAGGAAGGGGAAAGAGGGAGAGACAAGGAGTGTAACATTCGCAAAGATGCGAGGTCTCGGATGCATGCGCTTGACTTGGTTACATTCCATTCAAAATTGGAATAATAGACTTCTTTGCTTTAATGGGTACACATTTTTTTTTTCTTTTTAAAATTATAAATGGAAGGCTGAATTTACATAGCATGACTCGGATTTTATACCAGTGAAACTACAAGACAGATCTTGGCCACAATCCCTTACTCCAGAGTAAAGTAGATGGGGTAGCAATATAAGTTTCGTGAGTAGCAAAATTATCTTCTGTGTCTAAAGCCTATTTCTAATTAGATAAGATGCTGAAACAGTTGACGAAATGAAATGTGAGTAAGTAGGATCTACTATCAGAAACGCAGAAAAGACAAGAGGTCCTCATTTGTCCAAGTGAACAAATGGACACTCGAGTGTGTTTTAACTGCACGCTGAAGTGCTGCAGAAGACTTCAGTGGTGTCAAATCATCATTGACAGAGAAAGGAATCCTTGTGCAGCATAATCAGCCCATCATATCGGAGTGCAGAATACACTTCTGTACTTGGGGACTTATATATGTATGGTGACACCTCACTTAAGTGCTGACCATGCAGAAGGGGTGTGCTGGGTTGGGGGAAACAGGATGTGATGCATATCAGTGGATATTGAGCAACAATGATTCTCACTGTGATTTGACGCTCTGTCCCACTGATTTTGTGGGACTTCCATGAGTAACAGACAAATATTTAACAAAACTGGTGCTCTGATAGTTTGTATTTTTCTTTGCTTTAATGGGTATTGAGGGAGCTGCTGCCCTATTTCTTCATCTTTTGTTTTGAGAAGTTCAGAGGAGCCATTTTGTTCAAATTTGCATACACTCATTTTCCAGGATAGTTAATTTCCTAGTCCAAGTGAAATTGGGGCCACTACTAATGTGAAAGATTTGTCTTTCCCATACGTACATCATGTGAGATTTGTCCTCATTTTATAAAACAGTGCTGGCAGTTTTTCAGCAATGTTTCAGCAGTGTTTCAGAGAGCTGTCGGGAGGGAAGGCCAAGACATTTACATATGATGATAGGAGTCGATACCTAAATTTGATAAAGGCAAGTCACACTTAAGTTGGCAATAAAATGCACTTTACAGCTCTCTTACAAACAGAAGCTTCTTCTGACAGAAACCTGGCTGGCAATTAGTAACTGAAGTCAGCATAACTCTTAGCTAAGTTTCCACTGAGGTGATTGATTTTGGGTTTGTCTTTTGATAATCCTTTTATAAAGCAAAGTAATTCTTCTCTGGTTTGAAAAGAAAGTGATGAAAAATTTCAGCTTTGAATACTCCAGCTTCCTCCTCTAATTTTTTTCATTCTTATGTGAGGTGACTAAATACGGAAGAAGAATCATTCATTGGTTGATAGCCAGAGAAAAGAAATTCACATTAAAACCTCATTCATTTGATACAGTGGGAAACTGGAAGAACATATACCTATCTCATTATGGTACGGTATGTTAAATGCCTACCTATTAGTGTTCTCAGACAGTTAGATGTTTGCATTTAGCTGTACACCCTGGTCCCCTTTTTGGGCAGGGGAGTCACGTTAAGATCCCAGCCTATCCTGCCTATAATAGCCAACAATGCCCAAGCTGTATCACGCTTGAATCCAAGTGTGTCCATTCCTCCAGCAATGAGATTGAGTCTTTTATGAGTTGGTTACTTTCTGATGCCTGAGCAATAGAAGTTGGCATTTCCAGGGTGGTATCTCCAGCTCCACTCAGTTGGGTTGATTCTCCTGTCATAGGGTAAAAACACCTGGCCCAAGATGGAAATCCACAGGGGACATGGTCCAGACCGTCAGGGCACTGACCATATGTGCTCGCGGCTGGGCCACCTTCCCGCTGCCCACCCTGCCCGGAGATGGGGCAGGCTTGAACAGACATGTGGCCAGCCCTGCCACTGCGCCACTCACAGTGCCCCCCTCCCCCGCATGATGGACAGCGTTGGTAGCCAAAAATATTCATGACGGGCCACAGCAGACGTACTAGCCTGTTGTGGTCCACTGTACTTTGTCCTGGTTGGGCGAGCCTTAGCCCAGGCTGTGACCTCAGGGTTTTCCCGGGGTCAAAGTCTGGGCTAGCCACTGACATGACGTGGGGCAATCCCAGGTCAACATCTAGCGATGCAAAACCAGATATGCACAGCAGGCCTAAGCGGGCCACTGGTCACATCTGTTTTTACCCACACTCAAAATCTACATGTAACTGAGTAGGAAATGGGTACACTAGAATAATTAAGCCAAAAGGCCCTACCTACACCTGTTTTACAGGAGCTAGGAGAAGCCGTCCAATTTGGTCCTCTGTGTGGTCTCCCCCTCCCCCCGAAGGATGTTCATCTCATGTGCCCACTTTGTGAAGTGGGAGCCAATCTGTTGATCTCCATTATTATTACTACATAGCATTTGTATTGTGATAGACATGACAGGGAATAATACAGGAAGGCACAGTTCATGCCTTGTCAGTCTTAGGTCCTAGCTAAGGAAGGTGATGATCAGACCAGCATCCATGACTGCCAAAGGCATTCTGAGTTGGTGTGCAAATCTTTCTGTTGCTGCCAAATACCTACTAGGTGCTTCTGAATTCTGGTGAAAGGTCTAGTGTGTGGGGATCAAACGTTTGCACCTGTGTACAGTTCCATTGTACATAAGGAGTCTCATGGCAACAAAGATACAACTATATGGTGCTCCTTGTACAAGGGTTGAGAAAATATTTTCCGTCCTTTTACTATATTTCAGTCAGCCTCATGTAGGTAGAAGAACAGCAACCTATGTGATTGCCCCCCCCCCCCTTGCTGTTTGCCAGCTGGATATTCCCCACATGCTAGCCCTACAAAGACACCTTCAGCTGTGACCCAAGCTTATGCTTCATTCTCAGACCAAGATTAATGTAGAATCGGATGAAGGCTTAATATGTAGCGCTTAGTGACAATAATTGCTTGTTATGACGGATTAATTTACTCTAGTTCAAATAGCAGATAGTTCCCATTGGGTATCCATTGGCATATTATTAGGAGCCTATTACCAAATGTTTATAAGAAGACTGCTGACTGTCATTTTTTTTAAAAAAAGGTTCTCCAGTTTGTCTATTGGAGGTAATGACAACAGCTGAAGTATGCCTGGATAATTGCAGCAGGCAGTAATATGCCATTTAGCAAACTGGTAAATACTATTAGGGGACTAATTGCTAGACAGGGTGTCAAACATGGGCACTGCATGCTTCGTGCAAATATAAATTAAGGGGAAAAAATAAAATGTAATTTAATTTGCTTAAAGAGACCTGTGGATGGCACCTTAGTCTGTTACCTTATTAATTCCAATAAAATAAAATTAGATGCTCTTGATGCCGCATGCATTGTAATTTTACATATGAACATGCACCGCCGCCCTGAGCATTCAGGAAAGGGCGGGGTAAAAATGCAAATAAATAAATAAATAAATAAATAAAATATCTATATAGTATTTTAGACAGCCTATCAGCGGTTGTAGAGAAACATAGGCAGAGTTTCACTAGGGCTTAGGGTATAGCCCTCTCTCCTCTTCAGCTCATTCTGTCTGTTCCAGAGCCAACAGGTTTTGAAGTGGTGCTAAGGTTTTGGCCCATGAAAGGTAGCATAGAGATGCTGAGCTCCAGCACTTCCAGTGGTGAAATCCAAAATTAGGATGGAAAGACTTGCACCAGGCTTGGCCACTTTCCCTAGCTTGATCACTAGCTTCTCCCATACCTTGATGATGGTGTTGTGCTTCCTCTCAGTGGGAATCAAACCTCTTCTTTGATTCCTCTTCTATCTATCACTTTATGATCCATGAAATCCTTGCAGATATCAGGATGACACCTTAGACTCACATGATCTGAATGATAGGTGTGTGTGAATGGTAGAGCAAATCAGACCCAAAACCTCTCATTGGCACTTTTAGCTATGGGCCAAAGAATCTGACAGGAGTCATTGTAACTTTTGTAATATTGCTGTGCACTCTCTCTCAGCTGCGACCCATACTCCATTTCAATGACATTGTGCTTGTCACAGGTGGCTCATCAAGTTACACTTTCAAGATGCAGTTGATTGAGTCCTTTACTTCCGACATGCCCACTTATGTTCTGATCATCAGCATGAGAAAAGTAGCTGGTTTTCCTTTCCATCGGTTGCATGGATGTAACAGCAATGCTGCAGACCAAACTTTGTTCCGCTAATATTTTTATTCAGCGCCTGTCCCTTCCACCCAATCAATGAGGCTAAGGTGGCCCTCTATCAGTCAGAAGCCACAGGTTGCCTTCAGCTGGCGGCAAACACTTCCATTCATGTTATTTAAGCCTCAACTGGAATTAGAATGCTGCTTCTAATTTAACAGTAGGAGCAGGAATGCAAAAATCATAACTATTAAACTTGAAATATTGTAATGTAAATAGAAACTTACAAGACATTGTTGAGAAAAATTGTGTGCATCAACTCCTGCCAGAGAAGAGACTTTTAAAATTTCTTCATCCTGTTCCCTTAGTGTGTGTGTGAACCCTGAACACTGCAGCAGGAAAAACTCAAACCAGCATCCTCCTGGGACCTAGGCATGACTGTAACTCTGCCAGAACGAAGCCTGCCTCTGGCTAAACCAGTGGGGATTCTGCTAAGCTTGTTTCAACTGGAAGTCAATCCGCATATCTTACAGTAAACACAGAGGAATAATTTAGATAGGAAGATTAATGCTGACATGAAAAATGATAAATGAGAAGTCCAATGCTTGGGAGGGGGGTGAGGAGAGGGAGTTGATATTCAGGCTTATGTTGCTACACGCTCAGACACCTCTCCATATAGTGCAGTCAGTCATATTATATGATACAGTAAGTGATCCCCAAGGAAAATTATCTCTCTCATTTTTCTAGATAATTCATTTTCTTTCAAATGCTCAGTGTCCTTGATTTACAAGAGAGCTGCATTGGTTTGGAATTTGTATTAATCCGAGAGAGACGATTTTAGTGTATCTGGTGGAAAAAATACACATTGGTATCTTTTTTTTCTTTTTTCTTCCTTCATCTTTCTTAGATATGACTGATTTTAAGGAATAGATCCCTAAGGAAATTATCTTTGAGTTTATAAGACAATAAGTACACCGCAGGCTTCTTAAGTTCAAGGATCTGCTTTTGTGATAATCCTCAGAGGAAATTCAGAGCTCAATAGTCATTTAGACAAGTGGATGTATTTTGAATAGGGCTGCAGAGATAGTGGGTGGAAGTGGTGAGGGAGAGAGATGAATGGTTATATCAATTACTCTCTTCCTAAAACAATGGTTCCAAGGGAGCAGAGTTTCAGTAGAAGTGTCAATAGGCCAAGAAAACATGTTAGAGATGAACTGGAGACTGGCCTATTTTTGAGGCATACTCAATTTCTGGGCAACTACCCTTTTTTACTAGTTGTTTCATGTAGGCTATGATGCTTGTGCCTTTCTCAAGTGATTGAGGCAATAAAGACATGAACTTCCACTTCTATTAGGCTGGAGATAATTTTCCATTAGAAAAGTTAAACAGGGGAAAACCACTTTGATTTTACATGATTAAAGTGATATCTCATCCAGTGACCTAAAATAACTGAATGGCAAGTTTAACTGGTCAATGAATGCACCTATGCCACCCCTATCCTTTCATCCCCACAGGCAAGGGATATGGTCAAGAGCAGAGCTTAAGTTGTGCCAAGGTTTATCCCTGATGCCCCTTATCATGCCAGGCCTCAGCTCTCATCTCTTCCAAACTCTGTTATTGCCACTACTCTACAAGGACCCACCAATGGCCGACACACCAGCCTCAACCCCAGTCTCTCTCCCCTATCAGGGCTGGGGCTGATCGGCGGCACCAAACAGCTGATCAGCGGCAGCACCTGCACTCAGCCCCCATCAAGCTTAATCCATCCCTGGCAAAATAGGTGCACAAGCAGAGTCTGACTGGGTCATGACCCGCCTACATCCCCCGCCCCCTTTTATGTAGCTGTTTCCTCTCCATGCTGTAGCATCTGCCCTAGCGTGGGGGGGGAGGAGGAAATCCCTCCTCTGCCAGCAGATCTTGGGGCTCCCCTTTGTAGAGCCCTGAAAGCTGCTAGCATAGGAGGAGGAAGCCCCCACTTGGGCGGAAGCTGCAGTGCAGAGCGGTCCACGCCACAGCTTCTAGCCCCTCACCCTCCCAGCTTGATGGATGACCGTTGCCCACCTAATGTCTGAACATTACCCACCCAGAGGGGTTTGTTTTGCATGCGGGTAATCTTGTATTTAACACCCAACACCCTTTCAAATCAAGTACTGGCAGTGGTTAGGAAAGGAAGCATGGCCGGGTTATGTTTACAATGACACCCCTCAGGTACTGGCACACTAGAACAGTCTCTTGATGGGTATAAGCAGCCAGTACTAAGGCCACTTTCAGACACACACACCCCGTGCATATTCTGGCTGCGGGGGGAGGAGATGAGCAGCCAGAATATGCCTAGGGATCGGCTGGTATGAACCCCCCCCCCTCATGCGGCTTTGCCGGCAGACATATGCATGGATGCAGAGCAGGAAATCGAGCTCTGCATCCCTGTGTGTGTCTGTCGGCAACGCCGTGGCTTTCAGACCGGCCGATCCCGTTCTCAAATGTATTCTGAATATTCTGGCTGTACATTCCCCCCTACAGCCAGAATATGTGTTGGGGGGGGGGGGGGGCAGGGGAATGTCTGTAAGTGGCCAAAGTTTGATCAGCGCTGAGGCTATAAAGCAGAGGTTCTTTAACCTTTTTCCAGTAACAAGCACTGGAGTGATGTAAGTGACTACTTGGGAGCACTGCATAATGTGCATGCATGATTTGTATAAATATGCATAGATTAATTCTCCCCTTTGCAATTCCATTTAATTCAGTCCAAAGAACGACTGTTTCAAAGTGTTCCCAAGCACTACTGCTTGGGGAGCACTTTCACTCACTGCCCGAGCACGCGGGGGCTCCCGAGCACCAGGTTGAGAATCCCTGATATAAAGTAACCTTTGCCACCTACAAAGCTATGCAAAATTCAGCCCCAGTCCAAGAACAGGGTCAAGATAAATGCAAAATTCTATGTATATGGACATGCAGTGTGTGTGACTTCCATTGTTATGCCTCAGAAAAATGTGTTTCCTTTCCGATATATGGAGTTGACCCAGTTCTTTGTAGCTAAGAGACTTAGAGGAGATAATTATTTTCTTTGTGAAACAGATTATGGTGTAAATGGACTATTTTCCTGTCCATCATGTAACAGGGAGGCTTTGGTCCTTTAAGTGATGCCAGCAGCGGTGGTGCAGGCACTCTTGTTGTTACCAGACTATGCTTTGATAGGCGCTAAAGAAGGATGGCACCGGCTCTCCTCACAGGTGAACCCTTGAGAAGCTTGCTAGAGAGCCAGTGTAGAAGGGGCTGATTGGGATCAGCTGGGTTTGGGTGTGGCTGGGCCAGCCCAGGAGCTTGACTATAAAAGCCTGAACGAAGACCCCGGGGGGGCAGACTGAGGAGAACTCTGGACAGGCCGTAAGTTGGGGAGGGCTGCTTAGAGAGGCAGCCAGAGTGAGCGTGGCTTTGTCAGAGACTAGGCTGCCAGAGTGAAGGGTAGGAGCTGGGAAAGCTCTAACTGAAGGGGCTGAGCCAGCCTGTAGTGCAGGGACCAACCTGGGACTAAGAAGGGACTGTGAATGTAAATGCTACGTATAGCTATTAAGGAACTTGTATGGGACTGGGGAATATGGGGCACTTGTGCTAAAAACCCATGTGGGCTGTTTTTCTGGGGAAGAGCTGATCCTGCTAATACTCAACCCCCATAGAGGCATCCCATTACACATGCATTTAATTTTTCTTGTTTTTAACGTTAACATTGTGCGAGTCATATTATCTGCTTCTAAAGAGCTGTCTAGGGGTCAGTAGTTTTGCTGTATTTTCCAAATGCTTTTGTTGTTTGATTTGCTTAAACCAAATTACATTGTATCCCTGAACTTTGACAAGTGAGGATGAAATGGAACACTGAACTTGATGGTTAAAAATCTTTGATTCTTGGTAGCTTTGGAGAACTGTTTTCTTCACAAAGGGAGCATGTGAGGCAGGCATGTTTATTTTAGTTTCATTCATGATTTACATTCTTGATGCTAATTTGCTAACAATCACATCTGCAAAATAATAGAAAAAAATTATTTTTTAAAAAACAACTTCTCTGTTCTACTGGTCATTTTATTATTATTATTATTATTAAACATTTATAAAGCGCCAGTAACAACCTGGCGCTGTACAGAACATATAATCAGCTGCGGTCCCTACCTGTGGCTTACAATCTAAAAGACAAGGAGGGGGAGACAAGGAGAGGGGACAGCGGGAGAGACATGGGAGAAGACAAACAAACATTCAGGCGGATGCGAAGTCTCAGGTGCGTGTACTTGGCTTGGTTACAAGGTGGTCGGTAGCAGCAGTCAGCAGAGGAGGGCTGACAGTAAGAGCAAGGGGAAAGACTAGAGGGCATTGGGAAAGGCAGCATGGAAAAGGTGGGTCTTGAGGAGGGATTTGAAGGAGCGGAGGGAGGAGGCGAGGCGGACGTCGGCAGGGAGGGAGTTCCAGGCATGCGGGGCAGCGAGGGAGAAGGGACGAAGGCGGTTGGGCGAGCAGGAGAAGCGAGGGAGAGCGAGGGAGGGGACAGCGGAAGAGCGGAGAGCGCGCGCAGGAGCGCGTAGGGCGATTAGGTCCGAGAGGTAAGGGGGAGCTTGGTCATGGAGCGATTTGAACGTGAAAACCAGGAGTTTGAACAGGATACGTTCAGGAAGGGGGAGCCAGTGAAGGGAGAGGAGGAGAGGCGTCACATGGTCGAAGCGACGGGCAGAGTGAATGACCTTGGCGGCAGAGTTTTGGATCGCCACAAGGGGGGACAGGTGGGAGCGAGGGAGGCCAGCAAGGAGGAGGTTGCAGTAGTCGAGGCGAGAGATAACCATGGCATGAACAAGGATTTTGGCCGAGGAGACAGATAGAAAGGGGCGAATGCGGGCAATGTTGAGGAGAGCGAATCGGCAGGATTTGGCCACAGAGTCAATGTAAGGTTTAAAGGAGAGGTGCGTGTCAAAAATGAAGCCCAAGCTGCGGGCACGGAGAACAGGACGGATGGTGACCCCATCAATGCAGACGGTCAGGTCAGAGGGAGAGGAGGGGGAGGGAGGAAAAATGAGGAGTTCAGTCTTGGCCATGTTCAGTTTGAGTTGGCGTCGGGACATCCAGGCGGAGATATCAGAGAGGCAGTCGACGAGGCGTGAGCGGACAGAGGAGGAGAGAGAGGGGGTAGAGAGATAGAGTTGGGTGTCATCAGCATAGAGATGGTATTGGAACCCGTGGGAGGCAATAATTTCACCAAGGGACCGGGTGTAGATAGAGAAGAGGAGAGGGCCAAGGACAGAACCTTGGGGAACCCCAACCGAGAGGGGAAGGGAGGGGGAGGTCGACTCGGGGAGGGAGACATTAAAGGAGCGGTCAGAGAGGTAGGAGGAGAACCAGTCAAAGACAGAGCCACGGAAGCCCAAAGAGTAAAGGGAGTCCAAGAGGAGCGAGTGGTCGACAGTGTCAAAGGCGGCAGAGAGGTCAAGGAGGACAAGAACGGAGTAGTGGCGCTTCGATTTAGCGACAAGTAGATCATTGGTGATCTTGGCCAGGGCAGTTTCAGTAGAGTGGAGGGGGCGGAAGCCGGACTGGAGAGGGTCGAGGGAGGAGTTGGCAGAGAGGAGGTTCAGGCAGCGGGAGTAGACGACACGTTCCAGGAGCTTCGAAGCAAAGGGAAGGAGGGAGACCGGCCGGTAACTAGAGGGATCGAAAGGGTCCAGGGTAGGCTTTTTGAGGATGGGGGAGACAGTGGCATGTTTGAAGGCAGAGGGGAAGGAGCCTGTGGAAAGGGAGAGATTGACAACATGCAGAAGGGGGGGAGCGACAGTGGGAGCAATAGAGGTCAGGAGGCGGGAGGGGATCGGGTCAAGGGGGCAGGTGGAGGGGTTGGATGAAGAGAGAAGAGCAGAGATTTCCTGGAGAGAGGCAGGAGGGAAGGATGCGAGGAGGGAGGGGGGCGGGGGAGGGGGCGGGAGGGGAGCGGGGGGCGGAGGGGGGCGGGAGGCAATATCCCGACGGATCTTGTCAATCTTGGAGGTGAAGAACGACGCAAGATCCCGAGCAGCAAGGGAAGAGGGCGGGGGAGGGCAGGGGGGTTTGAGAAGGGAGTCGAAAGTAGAGAAAAGGCGGCGAGGGTCGCGGGAGAAAGATTCGATCCTAGAGGCATAATAGCGCTGCCTAGCTAGGGAGATAGCCGAGGAGAGGGAGGAGAGGGAGAATTTGTAATGGAGGAAGTCAGGGAGGGAGCGGGATTTGCGCCAGAGGCGTTCGGCAGCCCGGGCGCAGGAGCGGAGGTAGCGGATGGCAGGGGTAAGCCAGGGGCGGGGGTCGAGGGGGCGGACGGGGCGAGCAGAGGGGGGGGCAAGAGAGTCAAGGGTCGAGGAGAGAGAAGCGTTGAGAGCAGAGACAGCAGAGTCAGGGGAGGAGGAGGCGAAAACGGGGGGGAGAAGGGGGGAAAGATGTGCGGCAAACTCCGAGGGAGTAAGGGCCTGCATATTGCGGAAGGGGCGCATAGAGGGGGAGGCGGAGGGGGGTCGGTGGGAAAGGCTGAAGGAGCCGAGGAAGTGATCAGAACTAGGGAAGGGGTCAAAGGAGAGGTCAGTTAGAGAACAGTTTCGAGTGAAGACGAGGTCGAGGGAATGGCCGTCAGTATGAGTGGGGGAGTCGGTCCAGAGTCGGAGATTAAAGGAGGAAGCGAGAGAGAGAAAGCGGGAAACAGAGGGGGCGGAGGGCGTGTCAACGTGAATGTTGAAATCACCAAGGATAAGAGTGGGGATATCATCGGAGAGGAAGAAGGTGAGCCAGGATTCAAAGTCCGGGAGGAAAGAGGAGAGGGAACCCGGGGGGCGGTAGATGACAGCAACCCGAAGGTGTAGAGGGGAGTATAAGCGCACAGAGTGGGCCTCAAAGGAAGGGAAGGAGGAGGAGGGGGGAGGGGAGAGGGTTTTGAATTGGCAGTGCTTAGCAAGGAGCAAGCCCACACCACCACCCAGGCCCTCAGGGCGGGGGCGGTGAGAGAACGACAGGCCCCCGGAGGATAGAGCAGCCGGGGTAACAGAGTTGGAGGGCGTGATCCAGGTTTCCGTAAGAGCCAGGAGTTGAAAGGGGCGAGAGAGGAAGAGATCGTGGATGAAGGGAGCTTTAGCCACGGACGAGCGGCAGTTCCAGAGGGAGCAGGAAAAAGGCAATTGGTGTTTGGGAAGGCAGGGGATGCGGATGAGGTTGGGGGATGGGGTACGGACGGGTTTGGGCCTAGGGGGAATGGGTAAGGGGGGATGAGGGTGGGGAGGGGGGATGGGCGTGGGTGAGGATAAGGGGTAGGTTGGCTGGAGAAAGGCTGCTGGTGAAGGGAGAGGGAGAAGGAGGGGGTGCGTGAGAGAGGCTAGAAGGAGGGAGGTGATAGAGGGCGCGGAGGCAAGGGAGGTATAGGGAGGCATCATAGGTGTTACCTGTTCAGGTATGGGGGGCAGCCAGGCCTGCAGGAGCCGCGTGCGCGTGGGTGCTGTCAGGGGGGTGGCCCCTCGCTGTCCTCGCTCCGGCCTCACAACGGCAACAAAACGGCCGCTGCCCTTTTGTCGCCGCCCTTCGGGCTGCCGCCCGCTGGGGGCGGGCGGGCAGCTTTGGCCTGGGGCCTGGGCTGGGCCCTCCCAGGGGGTGGAGCCTTGCTCACCTCGCTCACCTGCAGGGGATGAGCCCTGCTGTTGCTCATCCCTGCCGCCATAGCAATCATTTAATTTCAATGTAAAAATTCTAGATGGTTAAGAACATAAAAATGCCTATACTGGACCAGACCAATGGTCCATCTATCCCATATTCTTTATCCAGCAGAAGACAGTACTGAATGCTTTGGAGGAACTACAAAAAAGCAGAGCAGTTAGGAAGTGATTAATCCCCTGCCATTCTCAAGACGTCAGAAGGTTAGGGTCACCCTGACTATGGGTGAAGCCAAAACGGCTGTCGCATTCTGGGCTGACAGCAGCACAGCCCGGGGATGGGAACAATGGGGGCCGTGCGACCGACTGGTCCTACCCCCATGCTGTGCCCAGTTCCCCACCTTTCGCCATAATACACAGGTCTTGCCGGTCATGGTGGAAATGGCCCAAACCAGCCGATCGGCCCAGAACAGACATGCAGCTCTGGGACAGTTCACTCTGGGACTTTTCACCGGTCAGGTGACTCTTAGCCTAGGCAATTACTTTAGCTGGTTGCTGAGGTGAGTGCCCAGGTTAGCCACCAGCACAACCCAGGATACCCTGGATCACTATCTGGCAGCCACTAACCAAGTGTGACATTGACCCGTGGGGAAGAGCAGGCCTAAGCAGACTGCTGTCACGTGTTGTTTTACCCTATGAAGCTGCATTCTGGGCTGACCTTACCACAGGGCAACCCAGGCTGACCACCCCAGGCCCTGCTCTTTCCTGGGGTCACACAGTAGACCCTAATTCCACCAGGGCAGGGTGTGGGGACACCAGTCCCTTACAGTCAGGTCCCAAACCCAACCATCTTAGGACCTTCTGGAGGGTGCCTCCAATTGGGGAGAGCCTCCATGGGCCTTTGCCCTGGGCCCTGAAAATTCTAAGGCCAGCCCTGCCTGCATCCCCTAATCATCTTTGCTAATAGCCATTGATGGTGTGATCCTTCATACTATGTAAATATGGGTGTTTTCAGATGTTACGGGTGTCCGGTTCACCACAGTGGATTCCCGGTGGGGGTGAACAAAACAACCACCCCCGGGGCGAATAAAAGCCCTGACAGACGTAACAGGACCGGGACCACGGCCGGGAATTGGGCCGCCAGATCACGGCCCGGGGCAGCGCAACAGACGTGACGCCAATTCCCAACCGTGGTCAAAACACCCAGAACCCACCGGGTAGGGGTGGGACACAGACATGGCCACCTGAGGGCAAATGAAGCCAAAAGGCACAAAAGGGAACACCCACACAAGGGAAATGGGAAGGGAGGGGGGAGAGGGAGAAGAGTCGCACAGGTACCACACACAGCAGGCACACAGCCAGCAGAGGCACAGCAGAACACACAGCACGAGCACATGCTCGGGCACACACACACATGCACACACAAGGGAAAGGAAGGGAAGGGGGGCATGGGCGCCCGGACAACACACAAGGCACAACGGGAGCAGGGGGTGGGACACGGAAGGGGGGGGAACCGCAAAGGGGCAGGGCAGGACACAGGCATCAGCAACCCCCAACCCACAGCAGCACAGTCCGCACAGGTGCCCCCACAGCAACACAAGCAGTCTTGGAAAGGGGGGGGCAGGATCTTGGGACCAAGGCACAGTGGGGGTCCGCAATGCACAGCGAGCCGGGCAGGAATGGTTGAGGAGGCACACGGAGACCCCACACCCGCAGAGGGGCCGATGGAGGGCAGCCAGGACAGCCGGTGCAGTGCTGCAGGTCCAAGGATGCACACACTAGGGGTGGGAATACCGGTAAATCCGGAATCCGATAATGCCGGTACTGGGCGTACCGGCATTATCGGATTCAACCCGGTAAATCCGGTCCCGTTACCGGATTCCGGGTACCGGATTTTTTTACATTGCAGCCATTTAAATTGAATGGCTGCAATGTAAAAAGTCCACCCAAAAAGTAAAAATGTAAACCCTC
>QEPC01010959.1:844634-858929 GCA_003113815.1 Sphenodon punctatus | reverse complement strand
TTTTCCTGGGTCGGCCCCGTGAGCACCCGGTGTGGGCCATGGATCCCTGGGAGCTCCCCTCCCACCGCTGTTTGTGTTCCCAGCAGTGTCCTGAACCTCCTTCAGGTCCGGCAGGGGTGGTGGTGGTTGGTCGGAGGGGGGGCCTGGATCCAGGGCCCCCCCATGGTGGTTGCACCCTCCTGAGGCCGGGGGGCACCGGGAGGTGGATGCACGGCCCCTGGGGGCAGGGGGCCAGCAGGGGCGCATGCGCAGGGGTCGGGGGCGCCGAGGGGCCTGGCATGGGGCCCTGGGCAGGCAGGGTGCCCGGGGGCACTGATGCCATCACATAGGTGCACATCGTGCCGGTGTGCAGGAGCAGGGAGGTCCCAATATTGTGGGACCTATCCATCTTCGCAGAGTGCTCCCACACCATGCCTGTGATGGCCTGCTCCAGCCTCCCGAGTGCCTCCACCTGCCTGCTGTGCTCCCGGCACTCCCGCCTCCACTCCAGGTGCACCTCGCCCTGGAGCCTCTGGTCCCTCGCCTCTGCCCGCTCCAGGGACCGCTCGATGCTACCTCCATCCGGTCCACAGCCGCTATCATCCTCTCCCCCTGTTCCTCCGAGGTCCGGACGATCTCCTCCACCTGGTCCTTCCTCCTCCTGCAGACCCGTGCCCGGTGCTCCCTCATGTGCTGCGATGGGACTATGGGCCCTGGGGATGCTGGCTGCTGGGGTTGCCCTGAGGGTACGGGAGGGTTAGTCCGATCTTGACCCTGACCCCATGCAATGATGGGGAAGGGGCCCCGTGGGCCCCCGGGCATCTCGCCAGGCCCCTCCCCACCCCTGGACCCCGGCCCCTCTCACCCTGGGCTTTCCTCCTGGGGGTCCGGGGCCCTGGAGCTCATGTCTATCAGTGGGGCAGCGAGGGGAGGGGGTACCTCAGCCTGTTCCCTGCCCTGGACCACAGTGCTCCCAATGAGCCATGAGGCGACTATGGACCCCTTCATATGCAGGATGCGGTCCAGGGCATCGTAGAATGGGGCGGTCTGGGATCCATGTCTGGACTGCCTATTGTTGTCCCGGATGGCCTTGTACCCCCTCTTCAGCTCCTTGGCCTTTGAGCGGCACTGTGCCGCTGTGCGCTGATGCCCCGCCGCCTCCATGTTCCGCCCTATGTCCTGGTAGACATCCTTGTTGCGCTGGTTGAGCACGAGCTCCAGCTGGTACTCCAGGGTCCCCCATATCCTAATGAAGTCCCGGGTCTCCTGGAGGCCCCACTGGCCCCCTCCGTGGTATGCCTTCCTCCCTCTTCTCCACTGTGGTTCGTCCTCCTCTGCCTCCACCTCCGCCCAGGCTGGTCCGGTGTCCTCCGGGGGCTCGTCCAACCGGGTGCTCTTCCGTGTCTGCGGGAGGCAGGGGGTAGGGGGTTAGAGTTTGGTGTGTGCCCTGGCCCCTCGCATGGTGCCCCCTTCCCCCTCCTCCCTGGCGGGAGCCCAGGCTTGCCCCGTGCCCCCCCCCAGTGCCCCTGCTCTTTTGCCCTTGCTTCCCCTCCCGTTTCCTGGGTGCCTCCTCTGGCCTCATTCCAGCTGATGTCCCCGGGGTGTTGTGTCCCGCCTGCTGCTGCGGGTGTTGTCCCTGCGCCTCCTCCATGGTCAGCACAACCCCCGGCTCCCCCTCCTCCGCCTGCGCTCCCTCCACCGTTGCCCCTGCCTCCTCCTCCTCCTCCACTGNTCCCTGGTGGAAGCCCGGTCTTGCCCCATGCACCCCCCTTACCCATTTCCTGGGTGCCTCCTCCGGCCCCGTTCCAGATGATGTCCCCGAGGCATTGTGTCCCGCCTGCTGCTGCTGGTGTTGTCCCTGCGCCTCCTCCATGGTCAGCACAACCCCCGGCTCCCCCTCCTCCGCCTGCGCTCCCTCCACCGTTGCCCCTGCCTCCTCCTCCTCCTCCACTGTCGCTCTCTCACCCACAGCTCTCTTCCGTCTCTCTCTTCGCTCCATCCCGCCACGCTTCCCTGCTTCAGATTTCCCTTTAAATCTCCCTCTGGTGGTTGTGTTGTTGCTGGTTGCCTGGCAGCGATGCTGCATGCATTGTCCACGGCTGGGGATTATTTCCTTTGGTTCTGCCCGGGGTTTGGTGTCCAGACGTTACTTTTTGTTGGTTCCCGGTGGGGATCTCTTTGACCACGCTTCCCGAGATTTTGCGCCGGGTAGCCCGGGAAGCGTGGTTGAACTTGACCCCATGTGGGTATTGAGCGTGGTGAACATCTGGCGGCCGCCTAACAGACGTTCAGGGCTCTTTGGCCCCGCCACGAGATTGAGCGTGGTTCACTGTGGTTGAGCATGATCTCGTAACATCTGAAAACACCCTATGTCTTACATAAGCATGTGCTTAAAAATGAGTATGTGCTTGTATACATACTGAACTGTAACCCATTTGAAGCCAGAGCAGTGGGAACAGATATAGGCCAAAACTTTTCTGAGATGATGCATGTATGAGAGTAATTATCACCTGTACCATACTCAGATACAACAACATCCATGGGAAATACTGGATGAAATTAGCATTTTTGAAAATCAGGCTGTAGCAGGGGGGGGGTCTTCCCGTGGGCACTGGGGTATCTCTGGGGAATTAGCTCTACCCCTCTGCTATGCCTGTTCAGCCTTCACCTCGGCTGAACCTCTCTCTAAGGGAGGGGGTACCCTCTTATAGGACCCAACACTGGGCTGCCGGCTTGTCCGCCTTCACCCTGCAGGCCCAGGTCCATCTCTCACAGACCCAGGAGCAACACAACCTCAACCCCTCTTGTCCATCTAGCCAGGCCTCAAAGCCCCAGGCTCTGACCAAGCCTTCCCCAGGCACAAGGCCCTCTCCTGCACACAGCCTCTCCTCAGTACCTGGTTCTCTAGCCTTCAGCACCCTGGAGAGCGTAGAGTGGCTAAGCTTTGTCAGGGAGATGTGACCCCTTCAACTCCCAGACAGAGGCCCTTTTCACACAGACACTCTTAACTCTGAAGGCTTTCAGGTGTGCTCTATGGGTGCCCTGCAACATGTATAACACAATGTAACACCCATTTTATCAGTGTTAGAGTGTCTGTGTGAAAAGAGCCAAAGACTGAGTTATTCTTCACTCAACCTTTCTCTTATACGGGCAGAGTGGGCATGGCCAGGCTTTCCCTCCTCAGCCTTAAGGGGCTAGTGTCCTCTGTTTCTCAGCCTGCATTTAACCCAGGCTGGTTCCTAGCTATTGACTGGCTCTCCCAAGCCCATGCACATGCTCTCAGCCCTCTGGCTGGCCCACTCAGTCCCCTCTTAAAGGGGCAGCAGCCCTGCAGGACTGCTCCCTGCTACACCCCCTCCCCCTTCAAGGAGACAGGCTTCTCCCAGAAAAGACTGACTGAACAGCTCTTTATCAGGGTGCAGCTACTCCACACGTACTATGATTTTACCGCCCACTCCACAGCCACACCCTCACAGCCAGCCTGTGCCACTGGGTTTTATCTGTTGGGGAGCCATCTTCACCCAACTGTCTAAAGGAATTAACTCTAGTTCTGTTGTGGAGCATGCTTCCACCCAACATACAGACTGCGGGATTTACACAGCCCCTCACATTACCTCCACCAACCCTGTTTCCAGGGATTTTCAATATTCTGCACGAGACCCCTTCTGGGGTGGGAGGCCGGCCCACACGTTCCTTCCGGACCTCCCAGCCATGGGGCCCTCAAAGCCAGAATACTCTGACCATGTGCTATGCAATCGCAATTTGGTCCCTCCCAGGGCTCTCATTTGTCTTTGGTGGTCGGCTCCATCCCCTACCCTACCACCCATAGTCACAAATAGTGCCAATTTTCCCCAGCCGGCTCAGTCACCTACAACCTGCTGGGCTTACATATTTCACAGTCCCAGCCAGCTCAATCGTCCCCCTGCTGGGTTTCTATAGTTCAAACTCCCGGCCGGCTCAATCACGCCCCCCTGCTGGGTTCCCATTTTAGCCTCTAGGTATAATCAAGGTACTCAATCACACACACTCCGTACCCACTACCTCTTAGGCATACTAGATTCCCTTCAGGCCCTCAGGCCTCTTGTTCTCCTTTTCTGGGGGTTGGGATAGCAGCCCCGCAGGACTGCTTCCTGCTACACAGGCTACACATCTGGATGTCTGAAGAGACTAACTTTATTACTGCACTACATAAAAGAGGCCCCGTTCCAGCTCCTATCAAATGTTGAGCCCATGAGGCTCCTGTCAAATGTGTAATATGTAAAAAGAGACTCTGGAAATTACCCTGGTGGTAACATGGCTGTCCACTCTTCCCACTCTCTCCCTGTGCCCGCATATTCTCCCCATGAGACTGTCCTGTTGACTCCCATCTGTAGCACCATATAATGGACAATGAACTGAGCAGGCGCACAATCTTCCCCCCACTATGGTGGTTTATACAGTAATTTCTATTTTAATTATAGTAAATTTGCATAAATGAATATAAATTGGCAGATGCACATTTTATGAAAATTGTTGTCCTGTATTCTGGTGATGCTTCAGTGGCCACCCTAAACATGCATGTAGCGCAAAACTACCACCTGTGAGCTCCTTTTCCCCTGTCCAACATCTCTCCTAGACCCCAAGCCCATCAGAATGAAAGAGGCCCTCGAGGTTCAGAAACCTGAGCTGCTACAGGCCATGGAGAAAAATGACGCATCCGTTTTATGAATGTTTGCCATAGCCCATGGCTCCCCGGATCAATTTTGCATAGTAATGTGCATAGTAATAGTATTGTAGTAATGTCACCCTCCGTGACTCAGGATGAACTCTCTGGTGCACTGGGGGCGTCTTCTTGGATGTTCCCTGCGTAAAGCAGGGGGCTACAATGGAGAGGTCATTCTCAGTGGCTGGGCCCCGGCTGTGGAACTCCCTCCCAGAGGAAGCACGACTGGCCCCGAGTCTGCTGGCCTTCCGTCGGGCCTGTAAGACATGGCTGTTCTCCCAGGCCTTTGGAGGTGGGGCGGGGAGGGTGGGCTAAATTTCTGTATGGGGGGTATTTTAAAACCGTTTTAATAATATTTATGTAGATTTTTATATTTTTTATATTTTTTTTATATTTGTGATAAATTGTCTATTTTATGTTGGAAGCTGCCCCGAGATGCAGTAGGCATAGGGGGCAGCATATAAATGGAATAAAATAAATAAATAAATAAATAAATATTCCGCCTCCTGTTCAGCAAAGCACTTTATCACAAACTAGACTTGCAGGCAGGATTGTCACCTCTCCAGGTTTTGCTCAGAAATGTCCGGTTTTGTCCCAGAGTCTCCAGGGGAAACTATGATGATTTCTCCAGGTCAACTGGGGACTCTGACTAATCCAGAGAAATTGGGGCAGTAGGGGATGGGCATATTAGAAAGGTCTTTCCCGTCCCCTTTCTCGCATGGCCCTGCCACCTCTGATTGAAACCCTGGAAGCAGGTGATAACTAGGGTTGACACCTATGTATATTTTTCCAGGCTAATTAAGAAACATACATGTTGCAGGGTCTGGATTGGCGACATAGGTACCAAGGCAAGCCCTGCAACCTGTGGCCTGGAAAAATATACATAATTGGCAGCCCCAGTGGTAACCCCTGTCAGGGGCCTTGTCAGATTTTCAGAAGAGTGAATAGTCAAATTTTCAGGTCCTCAGAATGTAGAACTGAGGCAAGATTGTTTTAAAACACTCAGATCTCACATAGGCCACAAAAACCAGGACTGCATTTTCAAAGGTGCTCAGCACCCTGTTAATCCCACAGAACTTAGGTTCTCAAATTGGGTGGGGGTGGGCCCCCCCCCAGAGAGAACATGGAAGGAGTTCTGGGAAGTATGAGAAGGACCCCAGCTGGCAAACACTTACCTCCATGCTCTCACCTAGGTGAAATCTCACCTAGGGTGGAGAGATATATGTTTTAAAAACCAACAAAAAACTAAAGAGGAAAGAGAGGTTGGAAACAGACACGTGGCTGGTGTGCTGGCTCTCTGGGGTGGGCTGGGAAACAGCAGTCACCACTCTCCAGGTCAGGGAGGAGCACTGATGAAACGTCCCCACAGCCAGAGACCTGTCCTGTCACCCGCATGCCCCAGATAGGGGGACCCACAACAGAAGTATGGACAGGTGGCCCTGCCCCACCCCCTCCCCGGCTCCCAGTATCCCACCCCCCACCAAGGCACCTGGCCATGGCAGCCCCTGCCCTGCAGCAAGGATGACAGGGTTGAACAGACACATTGGCCCACTCCGGCCCACGTTGACCCACATGGGTGGCCCTTAGTCTGGGATGTGTGCCCGGGATCATCTGGGGGACACATTCTGGGCCAGCCACCTACTTGGCCCATGGCAGCAGCAGGGAAGCAGACGTGAGCTGAATCCCGGGCCAGCACCATGTCTGTTTTCACCCAGAGAGAGAGGATGGAGAGTGGGAAGAGGGAAAGGAAGTAAGGTGTATGTAGGGGTGTGTGATAGGGGGGGCGTCAATTACGACAGACAAGTTGAAGGGGGGACACAACTCAAAAAACTTTGAGAAGCGCTGCCATAGAGACCCATAAGCGTTTTCCTCAGAGGTCATTCGTCTTTTAGCTCCTTTAAATTCATCCCTGATTATGGTTGCTGAGCTTTCCTGAAAACTCTGGCCTAAATCAATGAAATTGATTTAAAGTTAAACACCTCTGTAAAGTGCTTTGCTGAACTGGGATAAGAGTGCAAGAATGCTATAGAGAACCTGATGGGAAATTATCTGAAGTGCTGTGCAGGCTCCAAAGCAAAGGGCAGAAAAGGGACTATCACAAAAATCCACACTGCACTATTAAAGTGGGAATTATTATATAATCTTTTCTCAATGAGCATGCTTGTACATAGGTGTCCATGCAGTATCCAGAGCTTGTTGGATCCACTTGAGCTAATCAGAAACTGTGCTAGAACACAAGCAGCATTCTGGACAGGTTGTCTTGAAGGGGTGAGACCAGATTCCATGGAGGGGTAGTAGTGTGCTGTGCATGAGTTAGTATGTCTGTACTCTGTATAGAAATATGTGTCTGTCTTTCCCTGTGTTCCCCTCACCCTTGACTATCTTAGATTATAAGCCCACTGGGCAGGGCCCTGTCTCCAAAAATCTGTGACTGTCAAGCACTGTGTATGCCTAATATATAGAAAAGATAAGTCATAGTAGTAGTGTTTTTAAACGAGACTCCTTCACTTATGGCCTCCCACCATCCACGTGGCAAACCACTCATTTGAATCGGTATGTGAGAAGGCGCACTCCTGTGATCCATGAACCAGCCACCCATGGCCATGCACGAAGCACTCCTGAGGAATCCGGAGTGCCCCATGTGGGCCAGGGTGGCCGCCTTCATTGACGGGGCAACCATGCGGGGAGCCAACTGTGTGAAGCACTCCTCACGCCCTTCTTGTGCTTGGATACCCCACACCCATCCCACTCAGCAGCCATGGACCCCCTCCTTCCTGCCACTATGGGATGTGGTTGGGAACCCTGTTATGAATCTGCCCTGGGTGGGGCCTCATTCAAGGTGCCTTAGTGTGCATCAAGGCATGGATCACTTCATAAATGCTCTGTTTCTTATATACTTCTCTGAAATATTCAGTACTGTCTACTAGGGATGGGAATTTCGGTTTCGGATACAACCGAAAGTACCCGAAAATGGCCATTTCGGATTAATCCAAAATTTCAGGGTTTTTTCGGTTTTGGTACTATTGGATTTTTTGCATTGATTTTTGTACCAGATTTTTAACATTGCCGTTTGTTCCCATTGAAAAAAACCACGATGTTAAAAATCCGGTACAAAAATCAATGCAAAAGATCCGAAAGTACCGAAACTGAAAAAACCCGAAATTCATGAAAACTGAAACCGAAATTAACCTAAACTGAATTTTTGCCCAGAGTCCCATCCCTACGTATCTACTGACCCTCTATGGGAATTTTTACATTCTTAGACAGTTAGGATTTTTATCCACAGTTATCATCTGGCAATTTGGATAAATAGCCACAATCTTACTGGAGATAGTTGCCAATTGTGGTCTACTGATATTATTTCTGCCAAAAGAACTCTGTTGAAAATAGGTGGATTCTGAGGGAGGTCTTTCTGACGTTACAAGTTCCTTTTTATTGAAGTCCATATATTTTGAGAAAACAATAACAGTAAAAAAGGTATAAAATGGTCAAAGTGCACAGTAACAACTGGATTAACAGAAATACGTGTTTGTAAATTATTTGAAGATTATACAATGTTGTAGAAATTCTCTCCCTTACTGCCAATTAGTGAATTTAAACTAGGTGATGATATAATAATTTAATAATTATTTATGCTGTAGGGATAAGGATACACAAGTGCCAATACAAGGTCCACACACCCACATCGTGAGCATGCTTGGTATGTATGCAGGCAGTGCATGCTCCAGGTGCACGCTTGGTATGTGCACTGCAGACCCTGGGTTTGTACCATGTGCACGCCACCAAAAGTAGGCCAGTCCCATGGAGTCTGGGCCACTGGGCACAATCCAGAACACTCACATGCAGCATGCCAGCTGGATCCCGTGTGGCTTCCACACAGCTTGTGCACACAGCATACTCCCGGCAACGAGGGTGCACGTGTTCCCGCCTGCATCACATGCAGTGTGCGTGCTCATCTGCAGTGCTTGGGATTAGCCCAGCTGATTCACAATCTAAGCATGTGATCGTGTATTTTACACACACACACACACACACACACACACACACACACACACACACATACAAAGTTAGGTAGGGATTTAAGTGAAATGTCATATTTGGAGATCTTAGGAGGTATAAAGATTGTTGTTCCTTACATTGAAATCAAATAACAAGAGAAAAAAACTTAACTGCAAATTAAAGGCATCCCCTGTAGTGTGTGTAGTTTATATCTGAAGTAGCTAAAGTAATCTATTGGGACAGGTTGTGAAATGTTAAGCTCTTGGGACATTTAAGGAATTCAGTGGCATGATGGAAGATTGGAATGGGAAATAAAACTTTCTGAAGCAAACCTCTGAATACATGCACTGCTTAATCTTTTCCCTTTATTCGAATCAGGGTGTCAGGACACAGGCATATTGCAGTAACTTGAATAACGTTTCCTGTTCTGAAAGAATTGCACCATCATCAGAGTTCTAGCAAAGTGGTGATGCAAGGCTATAGTCAGGAGCAGATGCAGAAATCTGAAAGTGAAAACCTATCATTATGCAAAGTCGCTCAATATTTATAAAAGAAAATTAACACCATCTTATCTAATGCTTTGAAGAATCAATAGACTTTGAAATGGTGGCCGTTTTGCAATAGAATCAATAGTTCCTTAGGTTTACTGTCATTGACAAAACTATAAGAAAACATCAATGTTCCTCCCACTCAGACAGGCCACAGTAATGGCATTGCATCAGTATGTTTTCATGCAACTATGTTAGGGTATGGTCAATCTGTCGTGGTGCAGAGGGCTGAAGTAAATGACACAGCTGAGGTCCTGCACACACCATACTCCCTGCAATGTGGGTGCACGTGTGCCCGCCTGCATCACATGCAGTGTGTGCGCTCATTTGCAGTTGAGGTCTCTTCCAGCCCTGGGACTCTATGTCACTATGACCTAGAACGTTGTCCAATAGTTGTAGAGAAAGGCAGAGTAAAAAATGTTCCCAGCAAAAGAATAATAGACTATACTGGGGTAGTGTGCCAGTAATAGTGGTGAGCGCAGCACAGTCTCATTTCCTTGCCTTTCTCTCTTCCATTCCTGCTACTCTGTTGAGATATGGAAAGAAACTCTCAAGAGGGTTGAAATGGGTACTTTAGGGGACGGGGGTGACATACCCCACTCAATATGATACATATTTTCAGAGGACAGAAAGAGAATGAGAGGGGACACTGAAAATACACCCTTAACATCTGCTCTGGAGCTTAGTGTTACTCTACCAAGTCAATTGCACAGGACTCTCATAAGTCTGCTCTACTAGGAGAGGACATCAAGGAGGAGAAATAAAATGGGGAAATATAGTGGGAGAGTCTACTGGAGGAAAGAGAAATACCCTGTAGTAGACCAGGACTGATATACCTGAAATTTACATTCTCTGCACCATTAATGAAATGTGCAGCCAGCAATTAGGGAGGAAGGGCCGGCCCAGGCGTGGTCAGGTCAAGGCATGGAATTGACGTGCACCTGACCAGGCTGTCTGATGAGCGCTCCCCTGGTAGGATTGGGGAACAGAGCAAACGTGTGGCCAGGGGCCTCCAACCTGGCATGCCCCCAATGCCTTACCCCCACCATGACAGGCAGCCATGGTGGCCAATCATGGGTAGTCATAGCGGTCGGTCATGGCAGTCCCCAATCCCCAGTGGAAACAGGCACCCTGACCCTCTGTGATCCACGTTGGCTCTCCTGGGCGGCCCTTGGCCCAACCTGTGGGCCCAGGATCATCTGGTGGGCCAGCCACCTACCTGAGCTGGGGCAGCTACAGACTGACATCTGGCAGCCTGGAAAGCAATATGTTAGTGAGTCTCTGGCCCAGGTGGGCTATAGCCATCCCTCATCATGTTTACTGTCACCCACAGTCAGCTTCTTTCAGATTCCACTTCAGCCATCTCTTTTATAAGTAGAAGAATTCTAATCTTTATCTCCTCTTCTTGTATGGAAGCCTTTCCAAACCTTTGATTATCTTTGTTATCCTTTTCTATACCATTGCCAGTTCTGCTATATCCTTTTGGAAATGGGATGACCAGAACTGTACACTGTATTCAAGATGCAGGTGCATCATGGATTTATATAGTGGCTTTATAAAATTTTCTATTTCATTCCTAATTCCTATTTGCCTTTTTGACCACGTTGTATTGATCTGATGTTTTCAGTGAACTAGCTACAGTCATTCCAAGATCTTTCCTGTGTGATAATAGTTAACTTAGGATTCAGCACTGTGTATGTATATTTAGGATTGCTTTTTTCCAGTGCAATAATAGGCACTTAGCAAACTTGAATTTTGTCTGCCATTTTACTGACTGGCCACCCAGTTGTTTGAGATTCTTCTCTAACTTTTTTCAGGCTGCTTTGACTAAAGTGTCTTGAATAATTTTCTCTAAATCTACATAATTTTCCACCTCACCATTCATCCCTATTCCCAGGTCTTTTATTAAATATATTAAACAGCACTGGTCCCAGTTCAAATTCTTGAGAAACCCACTGTTTCCGTCTCTTAAAATTGACTGCTTACTATCTCTGGGTGAAAACAGACATGACGCTAACCACCCTTTAACCACCCTTGGTGGTCATTTATGCAGGTTTCAGGGCTGCATAGGGCAGCAATACAGCCCTGCAACATGCATAAATAACCACCAAGGGTGGTTAAAGGGTGGTTAGCATCATGTCTGTTTTCACCCTCTGTTTCCTCTCTTTTACCCACTTACTAATCCATTAAATGACCATCCATCTTATCCTGTTACTTATTTTTGTTAATAACCTTTGGTGAGGGACAAAAATTAATTGAAATTCAGGAGTTTTGAACCCAGGTGAAGCAAAGTAGCAGAGTTTAGCCAAGTTCAATCTGAAACACATCCCCCCCCCCTTCATATTTTATCTATAATTAAGACAAGGCTAAAACTTTACCCAAATGTCTCTGTTAATTGCTTTTCTTCAGCCCTAGGATCCCCTTAGCATAATGATGCATCGCTTTGCACTATAAGAAGAGACTAGATTTTTCCAAAGATCTGTTTCTTTTAGTCTTACCTATTATTAAGACAAGTGGCTGCTGGCTAGAAGATTAGCCAGGGGAACATGTATTCCATCTTCATCTCCCATCATTAGGATAGTGAGAAAATTCATGAATTTTTAGACTCTCCTCATAGGCAGGTGACACATTGTAAAGACAGAGCGAGAAAATTTCACTCCCAACTTCTGACGTCTCATCATTAATCGAGTGATATATTTTATTCTTTTTTTTCCCCTTCCTCCAAGGTTGCTGTTAGGGCACAGACTGGTAGTCACTGTGCTCCCTATTACCATGGGAAATAGTAGGAGTGTGTGCAGTCTCATTTCCTATCTGTATAATCACACTGAGTTATCTGGAGGAGTTGTAAATGGTGTTCTCATTTTGTACTTCAGGGGAGGTTGCAGGTAGACATGTGATCCCATAATCTTTGACAAGTGGGTGGAGAGGTACATGTAAAACAAAATGTTATTACTTTGCAGGGATAGTTATTAGTGACAGGGTAGGTGATTTCCTATTTCCTCTCTCTGTCCCCGCACAGCCTTGTGTATATGCTAAGCTGTAATCTCTTTTAAAACTGTATGCTTCAGGGCTACAGCCAAATCTATAACTAATAAAGATTAGGATAAGAGATTTGAAGGTGAGTGTGATGGGGAGGGGAAAGATGGATCTTTTATTTATTTATTTATTTATTTAATTAATCAATAAAGAAATAATTTATTTATTTGCCAGTGGCAGCTCGGGGCAGCTTACCACAACTTACAAATAATTGTATGTGTGCGCGTGTGTGTGTATATATATATATATATATATATATATATATATATATATATATATATATATATATATATATATTCTAGAATATAAAACACACACAAAGGTGGATTTAAAAAATACAACACCTCCCCCCAGCCCAACCCCCTTCACCCATCTCCCTCACTGAAAGCCTACGTTACAGTAGTCCAATCTCGAGGTAATAAAAGCATGGACTATCGTGGCTAGGTCAGAGTCCGAGACATACGGCCGAAGCCGATGCCCCCAGACTCCAGGGCAGGATGGATCCCATCAATGATGGGAGCCACCACTCCCCTGGCCTTCCCCACGACCATCACCTCCGTCTTGTCAGGATTTAACTTCAGACAGCTCGCCCTCATCCAATCCCCCACAGCTGCCAAGCAGTAGGTAAGCACCGAGACTGCCAGGTCTGAGTCGGATGAAAATGAGAGATAAACATGGGTGTCATCAGCATACTGATGAAACCATACGCCAAACTCCCTAACAACCTTGCAGCCAGATTACGGGCAGTAGTTAGAGAGCGTGAGGTGATGGAGGCCCCGTCTGGTCCATCTTTGTGGGGGGAGTTTCAGGAAGTGATGCCGGCCGATGTGGCGGATGTCTTGGGGTCTGTGAGGGCCACGTGTTGTGAACTTAATCCTTGCCCGTCCTGGCTGGTGAAAGCCTCCAGGGAGACGTTGGGGACGGTGCTGGTGAGGGTAGTGAAAGCATCCTTACAGCAGGGGAGGTTGTCACCCAGTCTCAAGGAGGCGGTGGTGCGTCCCGTGCTGAAGAAACCATCATTGGACGTAGACGCCCTCGCCAATTACTGACCTGTCTCTAACCTTCCCTTTTTAGGGAAGGTTATTGAGTGGGTGGTGGCTCGCCAGCTGCAGGTGCATCTCGACAGCATCAGTTTCCTAGACCCATTTCAATCTGGGTTCTGCCCTGGCCATGGCACCGAGACGGCGTTGGTGGCCTTGGTTGACAATCTCCGCCAGGAGATGGATGCAGGATGTTCAACATTTCTCATTCTGCTAGATCTCTCGTCCGCTTTCGACACCGTGGACCATGGGCTGCTTCTGAGACGGCTGCGTAACCTGGCGGGTCTGGATGGGACTGTTCTTGAATGGTTCCGTTCATTCTTCTTGGGGAGAAGCCAGCGGTTGGTGCTGGGGGAGGAGACATCTTGCCCTCGCACCTTATCATGCGGCGTTCTGCAGGGTTCTATTCTGTCTCCATTATTGATTAATGTTTATATGCAGCCCTTGGGGGAGGTCGTGAGGGGGTTCGGGGTGCGTTGTCACCAATATGCTGATGATACTCAGCTGTACCTCTCTTTTTCAACAGAGTCAGACCCTGCTATCTCAGTGCTATCCCAGTGTTTGGAGGCCGTGCCGGAATGGATGTGGCAGAGCAGACTGAAGTTCAACCCTGATAAGATGGAGGTGATGGTGGTGGGGAGAGCGAGGGAGGTGTTGGCCCCCCTTATTGGGGGGGGTTCGCCCTCCTATAGCTCAACAGGTCCGGAGTCTGGGGGTGGAGTTGGACGCGGATCTCCGCCTAGGGTGGCAGGTGGAGGTGGTCGCTAAGGCAGCCTTTCGCCAGTTGTGTCTGGTGCAGAGACCGCGTCCATTCGTCTCCAGCCCGGACCTGGCCTCCCTCGTCCATGTCTTCTCGCGGCTCGACTACTGCAACGCGCTCTACGTGGGGCTTCCCTTGTTCTTGGCCCGGAGGCTGCAGCTGGTGCAGAATGCGGCGGCTCGTCTTCTTACGGGGACGGGTCGCCGGGAGCACATTACACCGGTGCTCCGA
>QEPC01010959.1:828471-843916 GCA_003113815.1 Sphenodon punctatus | reverse complement strand
AATTTATTTATTACTGTCTTTTAGCCCTGTTTTTATTGATGCATTTTATATTTGTATTTTAAATTGTTTTAATTGTTTTTATTATTGCTGTCAGCCGCCCCGAGCTGCTTTGCAGGAGGGGGCGGGATAAAAATCTATAAAATAAATAAATAAATAAATAAATTCATCACCTCGAGGCTGGACTACTGTAACGTGCTCTACGTGGGGCTTCCCTTGTGCCTGGTTCGGAGGCTGCAGCTAGTGCAGAATGTGGCGGCCCGTCTCCTTTTGGGGACGGGTTGCCGGGAGCACATAACACCAGTGCTCCAGGCTCTGCACTGGCTGCCAATAGCATGCCGAGCCAGGTTCAAGGTGCTGGTATTGGTTTATAAAGCCCTTCACGGTCTCGGCCCCTCATACCTCAGGGACCGCCTCGCCCTCCGCGCCCCGGAGTGGCTCCTTCGGTCTACTGGGGGTGCCTTCTTGGAGGTCCCCCACATTAAGCGGGGGGCCACAATGGAGAGGGCATTCTCGGTGGCCATGCCGTGCCTCTGGAACTCCCTACCAGGGGAGGCCCGTCTGGCCCCGAGCTTGTTGGTATTTTGGCAAAAATGCAAGACCTGGATGTTTGCCCAGGCCTTTGGGGAGGAGGCGAGGGGGTAGGTGATTTATATCCCTCATCCAAAATGGTTTTATATCCCAGGCCCTGTTTATTTTATGTTTTGAATATTTTTGGAATGTTTTATGTGCTTTAAACTGTTTTATATTGTTGTTTTATTACTAAGCTGCCCTGAGCTGTGTGCAGGAGGGATGGGGTAGAAATGTAATAATAAATAAATAAATAAATAAACAACCTCCCCCAAAGGCTGCATGTACACATTGAACAAGAGAGGGGACAAGATGGAATGCTGCGGAACTCCACACATGAGGCCCCGGGGAGAAGATGAAAAATCACCCAGAACCACACACCGGATTCTCCAACCCAGGAAGGAGTGGAACCACTCAAGCAGTCCCGCCAATCCCTGCCTGGTCCTGCAACCGAGGGTATTTTCAGATGTTACGAGATCACAGTCAACCACAGTGAACTACCGTCAATTTTGCTGCGGGGCCAAAGCGCCCTGAATGTCTGTTTGGCGGCCGCCAGATATTCACCACGGCAGATTCCCACATGGGGTCAATTTCAACCACACTTCCAGGGCTCCGCGCGGGACGAGCTCTGAAAGCGTGATCAAAGTGATTCCCGGTGGGAAGCAATAAAAAGTAACATCTGGCTGGCGATCACGGCCCGGAATCCCCGGTGGGATTCCAGGCCGTGGTCAAAGCGGCTGGGTGCTGCAGCCGCATTGGCCGTGGTGCCCGCCTGTCTCCCCAGAAGGTGGTTGGCGGAGGAGCGTGGGGGGTGGGGCCGTGTGGCCGCATGTTGCGCCGCGCGGCCCTGCCTCCTCCCCGATTCCCCGCCGGGATCAGCCGGCACGTCTATTCGGCCCATTTTTTTACCATGGGGGTGGTTATTTCATTCACCCCCACCGGGGATTCACTGGGACAAATCGGGACGGCGTAACATCTGAAATCACCCCGAGTCACCAACAACTCATGGTCAATGGTATCAAATGCAACCGAGAGATCTAATAGGATCAACAGGGTCGAATGACCCCGATCCAACTCATGGGAGAGGTCGTTGACCAAGTCCACAAGTGCAGTCTCCATGTCATATCCAGGGCGAAAACCTGACTGCGAGGGATCAAGAAAATTAATCGGGGTCCAGATGCTCCTGCAACTACTGAGCCATCACCTGCTCAATAATCTTCCCTAAAAAGGGAAGGTTAGAGACTGGCCGATAGCTGGCCAGGACGCCAATATTCAATTATGGTTTCTTGAGCCGCACCAGCGCCTTCTTACGGTAGTCCGGCATCCTGCTCTCCCCTAGGGAGACGCTGACAATCCTCGCCAGCAACAGCCCTAATGTCTCCAGGCTTGCCTTGGCCAGCCAGGATGGGCATGGGTCTAATTCTCAATAAGTGGCTCGGACAGACCGCAGGGCATGTAATTGATGAAAAGCGCTCCTTGCCACAGCCACCACCTGGACATCCAGGTGGAGCTTCAAGTCGAAGAGCACTTCCTGGCTACGGACTTGAGGGACCAACAGAGGGCGAACCCCTGTGGGGTCCAAAACATCACCGCGCTTGGGACCACCAGGGGCCCTGCATTTTATCTTTGCCCTGGGCCCCACAAATACTAAGGCCAGACCTGCCTCCAGCTTACATTTGAGACCAGCATGACAGCCACACTTTCTAGACTAGACACTAGGAAAGATGGCATCCCTGACTTTGGCCCTCCAGTAAGCCAAGTTACAAACTACCCAAACTCGGATAGCTGGGAACTGGGAGAAGAACTAAGGGAAGCAGTGTTCCCCACAATGGACCCCCCATCTTGGCAAACTGCAAGAGTAGGGTGAGGTCTATAGGGATCCCCTGAAGCCCCCATGTCCCCACTGCTTGTATTTCTTTCAATGTTACATCAGTTATGTGCAATTGCTTGATCCTCGCAGTGGGCCCAGAAGCACTGCAGGGCCACTGTATGGAGCAATTAGGTAGCGGTCAGACACATAGAAATATGACAAGCAGCAACCTAACAGCTCAATCCTAAACTCTGCACAGCAAAAGGGTGTGTACACAAGGTGTGCACCACCCATGCACAAGCCCTGTATGCAGTGTGCACACAAACTGCACGCAAACCATGCACAGCGCATGCGCAACAACATGCATGCCTGTGTAAGTTTAGAATCTGGCCCTTAATGAACAACTAGCATAAGAGCTGTTAAAACCTATAGCGAAGCTAGAAGTTACCCGCTGTGGTCCTTCTCTCACACACCACACACCAGGATACCTTCTGTACCCCCGTTCCCAGAAGGTCTGCTCCCTGGTTAGAGAATCACTGACTTACAAGGATAAGTTTTAATAAAGATCTTTAACCCCTTTTTGACAGCTCCATTTCCCCATATTTCTGTCCCTCCAAATGCTGAAATGTGAAGCAGACAAGTGCTAAAATAAGATGGTAAGAATTGGACACAACGGAGGTTATGTAATGGAAGGGGGAAAAAATCCGTGTTTTAACCTGAAGGCTATAGCCTTCTCTTTATATATAATGTTAAACAGTGCTGTGTGCACTTATGTTATCAGTGTCAATGTTGTACTCTGTAATTTGGTAACTCCCATCTCTGACCCTGCCTTAGATCTGATGCCTCAGTAACACTGAAATATGTAGTAAAAAGAAAATATCAGGCAAGATGAGAGTGGCAGGTTACAGTGTAAAAGCCAGATGCCTGAAGGTTAGACAGAAAGGAGTGAGTCTCCCTTTCAGCAGCGCAGTGTGAGACCCCAGGATGGTGCCCCTGGTAAACTTGAATCGCATGCTTCAGAGTAAAGAGACCTGAAGATTCGTGGTCAAAAGAAAGTCAATGAGCACTCTGGCTGTGTTCCAGGAAGGTCAGGAGCAGAGCACATCTTTGCACAGGGGACACCTATCAAAAGGTGAGAGAGTTCAGATGAAGAATTCACATTACCATTGCTAAATTTGATAGGGTATTTGATTTATCATGCTTTTGCAGAGACCGCATTAATAGGCCTTGGCTGCTGTTCCTTTCTAATCAGAATTTCCCAGCCCTTCTGTGTCAAGAGCTACAGCTGTATCACTTGTTGAGAGAATAATTAATTAAACGTAAGGTAAGGATTCAGAGCAGGGATGGGGAACCTTTTCCCTTCCACAGACAACTTTGAAAATTAGTACAAGCTCTGTGGGCTGGTCAGGAGTTGGAGACAGGGGGGGGGCTTGAGTGGTATGGTCCAGATGATGGTGATGGTTCAGATCAAGAATCTATGCCCTGGATCCATCCCTTATCCTTGAATATTTCAGTCGGGTTTTCACCCTGTGTATGCCATGGAGACTGCACTTCTGGCCGTGGTTGATGATCTGCACCTAGAGACTGATACGGGAAATTATACCCTGTTGATTTTGTTCGATCTTTCAGTGACTTTTGATACAGTTGATCATGAGGTGGTGCTGACACAACGGTCTGGCAGGGTGCGTGGGACTGCTCTTGAGTGGTTCTGTTCCTTCCTTCCAGGGATGTCTCAGCTGGTGGTTATGGGTGACTGCTCATCATCCTTTGTGATCTCCCCTGTGGGGTTCTATCTCCCCTTTTATTCAATGTGTTTTTGAGGTGGCTGGGCGAGGCCATTCAGAGACTTGTTGTGAAGTGTCATCAATATGCTGAGGACACCCAGCTCTATCTCTCTGCATCTGACCCAGGTCCTGCAGTCTCGGTGCTCACCCAGTGCCTGGCTGCAGACACGGACTGGACGAGGGTGAGCCGATGGAAGCTGAATCCTGACAAGACTGAAGTGATGATGGTTAGCCAGTCTTGTGACTTGGAGGGGATTGGGACCCCCATTATTGATGGTGTATGGACCCCTTTGGTCAATCAGGTTCGCATCCTTATAGTGCTTCTGAATCCTTCTGACTCCTTCACTACACCTGGATCTTCAGGTTGTGGTGGTGGCCATTAGCTTTTTCACCAGCTCTATCTTTTCTTTCTGATTCAGATCTGACCACTGTCATCCATGCTTTCATCACCTCAAGGCTAGACTACTGCAATGCGCTCTATGCGGGGCTGCCCCTGATGGTTGTTCAGAAGCTGGAGCTGGTGCGGAATATGGTGACTTGGCTCCTTTCGGGGAGAAGTCTCAGGGAACACATGACACCAGTATGACAAAGTCTGCACTGGCTGCGTATAGTCTTTCTGGCACAATTCAAGGTGCTTGTGTTGACCTCTAAAGCCCTAAATAGTTTAGACCCCACATATCTGAAGGACCGCCTGTCCTACCATGTTCCAGTCTGACCCCTGCAGTTAGCTGGGAGTGCCCTCTTGGAAGTTCCATCTGCTACGCTTGTCTGTGGGATGGGAGTGCACAGAAAAGCGTTCTCTGTTGCTGCCTCAGTTTTGTGGAACTCCCTTCCCTCAGAGGTTTGTCTGAGCCCAGCCCGAAGTGTCTTCCGAAGGCATTGTAAATTTGGCGGAGGGCAGGAATAGGGGCTGGGTGGCATGTGTTGGGTGAGATTGATGGTTGCGAGAGGGTTTGGGGGGTGAGGGTTGGGTTGGAGGGTGTGAGAGGAAAGGTTGTTGGGTAGGCTGGGGGTTTTCTGCTATTTTAAATGTTTTTACATGCTGTTTTATATGTTTGTAAGCAGCCCTGAGCCCTTCGGGAAGGGTGGGGCAAAATAAATAAACAAATAAATAGATAAATAATTAAATGCTCTCATATCTTCTCATCCCTTTCTCTGAGTTCTCTCATTGTTTGAGAGTAGGAACTGAATTCCTGGGTCAGATCCAGGAATTGGAAAGGGGCCAAATTAGAAAACAAAAGCAAAAAACAGCTGCAGGCCAGATTCGGACTACTGGCCAGCGGTTTCCCACTCATGATTTAAAGCCAGATCCAAAGTCTATCTAAACCAATGGGGGGGTGGGGGTGGGGAACCATTGAATTTATTGGCTTTGCATCTCTCCATATACCTAGGCCTAAGCTAGTTTATACTCAGATCATTTTCTTTTCAGATTAACCCTTTTGTATTCACAATTGAGGCTGCCTGTTTTTTTGCAGAGCAACCGAGGAGATAAGTGTGAAGTCCTATATGAGGCAAAGTACATAATGGAACTCATTTCTCTGCGCACCTCTCTGGTTATTCGCAAAAAGCCTACTTAAACCCAGTGCAGTCACTGTTATTCTATCTGAGGCGAATTGGCCAGCTGTGGTAAAGTGCTAAATTTTATTGTTGTTGCTCTAGTCCCACTGTGCCATTGACATTCCCATGGTTCCTTTTACCTCCCAGCTTAAAGCTCATTTTCCAGAAAGCTTGTGATGCCATTGCCATGTTTGGCATTTCCATGAGAATCACCAATGAATTCCCAATTGCAAAAAAAACAACACTTAGGCTCCAGCTTGCAGCCTTTTAAACATTTCTTAAGACAAAAAGTTTCTTGGAACAAATCTGTCTTTCAGTCCTGTCAGCCTGTGACTAATTGCTACGACTTTTGGATCCTTTGCTATGGTCTCTTGCAGGGAATAAGGGAGTGATGTGGCCAGCTGCAGTCGGTAATTAGGACTAGGCAAGAAAAGCAGCGCATTTCCTCTTGCGAGATACAGTATGCAAACCAGATTGGCATAATATCCCTTTATATTCTAATTCCCCCCGCAAAAAAAAACTGAGAGAGAGAGAGAGAGAAAAGATCCGATCCTGACTGCTAACAAAATGAAAAATGCAGAAAAACATATCATATACTGAATAAACTTATAGTGATGTGGGAAATTATACTGTGCCTCAGAAAAAGATACAAGTAGGGTTCTTAAACTCAGGGGTATGTTTTTAAATATTCTGCTGCATCGCCACCACAGCCAAAGAAAATTCAATTGAGGTAATTGCTGTGAAGCTGTGCAAATGCAAACCTCATTTGTACAAAAAGAAGAGAGATGTTTTTAGTGGCCATATTTAACAACCCTTACACTTTGCTCCATGTTCAACCTTTGAATTTCAGAACGTGTTTTTTCTAGACGACTCTCTTTTAAATACTGGCAAACACCATCATTTCAAGGGGGTAGTTTTAATGGTGCCGATTCACCGGGACCCATGAGATGGGGAGGGTGGGGGCATGCTCTCTGGTGTGGCTAGTGTCTACATCCCCTCATGCTGAATGGGGAATAGTGGGCCCCAAATCCATCTTCTGCATCAGGACCCATTCCAGTCTAGCGGTGCCTCTGCAGCATTTGAACTGCATTCATGGACATAGCAAAAAGATGTTTAATATTCAAGTTAGCCATGTTCCTATTCACTTTCTGACGAGAGCTCTTTAAATTTGGAGGTGTATAGATTTCGCTGGTATGGTTAAAGTGACAGTGGTAACGTACTCATTTGTTTCTCACAACACATCTGCAATCACCTGTCATTAAAAAGTGATGCTATTTTATTAGGTCTTGCTGTGGAAAGCTTGACTATCAAAATGCATATCCGACTGGCATTATGGTTGTGACAAACCAGAAAAGGCAAGAAGGGTGGATGCTGGAAAAGTGTGACACAGGTCAAATTTTCGACCTGTCATATTTGACAATATATTTCTTTAATTAGTCATTAGCAGACTTAATCAGGCAGCTTCTCAGCCGCTATTGTGTATACAGGGATTTAGCTGAGCGCTTATGTGGCAAAATGGAAATCCAGCCAACTGTGTCAGCTGGAGTTCAGAGTTTTGCTTTTAACGGGGCGATTTACAACCACATGTCTCTTTTCATATCTTAAGCCGGTTTCAGTTCTTGTCTGTGACTTTTACCTCAGCAACAAATGAGTTGGTGTTAACACATGTTTTGATATTTTATTTTATTTTTTCCTTTTGGGGAAAATAAAAATGTTTTCATGACATGTGCTTAACTGAACAAAAGATGAACTCATTATCCAAAAATGAAACATAACATTACAATTCATGGTTACTTCATTAACCTACACCAATTTCCCTTATACTATTTCTCTTATACACTCCCCCTCTCCCCCCCAAAAAAGTAGTGCTTGTTAAAGTCACTGCATGATAGCTCTGGAAAGTAAAATGTCCTCTTCATCGAGAGAACAGGTTTGCTCTGAATGGCAGCACAGTGCACCACGCAAACAGCATGCATCTCAGACATTTCATGCAAGCCCAGCACAGACCATGTGCACACCAATGCAGGCAGGACTATGGCCCACGTGCAAGTCGTACACATGCAGTCTGCAGCACTTCCCCCCACATGGCAGAAGGACAGCATATCCCCTTACATTTAATGGCTATTCACAAATCGAGAGACAGAATTTGCCCACAAACGCTAACACTATTGGGGTAAGGACTTTGCTACAGTGGGACAAGTGTTCTAAGAAATGAGCAGAGTTCATGCAATTATGACTTCCGGGAGGGGTGTGTGTGTGTGTGTGAAAGTGACAGCTCTGGTAGCATATGGAAAATAAAGCACAAAAACGTGTAAATAAAGGACAATGGACAAACCCTTCCAAAAACAGAACTGTTTTGTGCAAAACAGGACCAACGACCACCCTACTTTTAGCCCATCTTTTAGAAAAGATTTGTTAAGAAATGTTCTGAAAGGAACAGATTGGTAAAGAGTTGTTTTTTCCCTCCTCTTCTGCGCTTGTCTGGAAACTAACCAGAAATGGAAATACGGTAAAAAGACCTTATATTTTATCTCTGAAATTGTGACAGTTGCTGCATCAGGAAGAACTGGAAATTGGAGTGTTGTCTCCTAAGGACTGCAGTTCATTTTCTATACTTGCAGAAAATGCTCTCCTACCAGGCTCCAGCAGTCTGGTGCGAACTGGAAGTGAACTTCAAAGAGATCTATACAAGGGCTGATCCTGACAGCTTGCTTGACACAATCCACAGCCCAGTGACTGCAGGGACGACTGTAGTCAGCTTGCTTCTTTTTGAATGATCAGGGGACATATCGACTTCAGGATATATTTACAATAATTAAGAGGCTAGCTTTTGCCTACTTCGGTTAACCAACTCTCCACACCTTGTGAGAATCGCTCATCATGTGTGTTTCTTGTTACCAATCTCTGGTTTGTGTAAGATCATAAAGGTCTGTGACTTTTTAAAGCCCATGTGCCTGTCTTTGCCTCCTTCCATTGATGCAGTATCAATCTCTCTTTTAGTCCTCAAGATCCCTAGTAAGCTTCACTAGTCACTTCACTAATCTTTTGCTGCTTCTCCTTTCTGCCTATTTTACAACCTATGCTTAACACATACCAGCCTCACATTTGCCTCCCTTTTCCACTGCCTGTAGCTTTCACTTCCACAGTGGGCACTCAATCTTTCACCCAAACTGCCCTTACCATCTGGAACAGTCTCCCTGATTCCCTGTGCCTAATTAACTCCCTGACTCTTCCTAAAACTCATTGCATGATCATATCCTCTCTGTGGCCTCTATCTCCTTGCTCCCCCTCTCTTGAAACAATCATATCCTATTCCCTAAGACTCCTGATTTTTCTCTGCTTAATCCATGCTCATTAAATCAGGTAATTTCCCCCTTCTTTATTCCTATGCATTACCATATCAATGCATGCTATTTGTCATATGTTGAGAAATATACAGTACACACTCTACCTGTACTTACTTCTGCAGACAACCTGAAAGGTTGCGCTCTACGTGGGGATGCCCTTGTTCCTGGTTCGGAGGCTGCAGCTAATGCAGAATGCGGCAGCCCGGCTCCTCTCGAGGACAGGTCGCCAGGATCACGTAACACCTGTGCTCCGAACTCTGCACTGGTTGCCAATAGCGTGCCGAGCCAGGTTCAAGGTATTGATCTATAAGGAAGGCCCTTCACGGTCTGGGCCCCTCGTACCTCAGGGACAGCCTTGCCCTCCGCGCCCCAGAGCAGCTCCTTCAGTCTGCTGGGGGTGCCTTCTTGGAGGTCCCCCCTGTTAAGTAGGGGGCCACAATGGAGAGGTCATTCTCGGTGGCCAGGCCGTACCTTTGGAATTCCCTTCTGGAGGAAGCTCGCCTGGCCCCAAGCCTTTTAACATTCCGGTGAGTTTGTAAAACCTGGCTGTTCGCACAGGCCTTTGGGGGGGGGGGGAGGGGGGTTAGGGTTTTTTAATCTCCTCCTACCCTTATTTATTGTTTTATTATGGCCTAGCCCTGTTTAATTGTTAATATTATTATGATTGTTTAAATTTTATATTGTTGTATTTTTTTATGTTTTAAAATTGTTAGCTGCCCTGAGCTGTTTTCAGACAGGGTATAAATCGATAAAATAAATAAATAAGGCTTTAAGATATATTATGTAGAAATATATTGCCAAAATTACCTGAAATATACAATTTTAAAAAATAGATTTCCATTATTTTAGTGTGAGTGAATAACCACGGGCAGGTTCTCACAGAACCACTTTGGCTGCAAGGATGCTATCTATCTAGCTCAAAGACAGGGCATAGTCCTGTCAGATGGGATATAACCTGCTGCCTCAAGAAACAGGAGTAGGCTCACCCGGCACCTCCCAGAAACCAACCCTTTCTGCTCAGCCAGCAAGGTCGGCCTTATCCCAGGGCAATGTGTGGCAGTCGCCACAGGCCTCCTCTTTCTGAGGGCCCTGCAGTGTCTCTGGCTCTATTTTCACCAGGACAGGTTGTGGGGCCACCACTCTTTTTCAGTGGCCCCTAAACATGACCACCTTCAGGGCACCGCAGAGCAGGGCCAGCCCCAGGATTTGTGGGGCTATGTGGGAAGTCTCGGTGTGGGCCCTAATTTGCATAATTTAAGTAATTTACCAGGGCTGCCACCCCCAGGCACAGAGCCTAGACTGGCGCGGGGCCATGTGTGACCACACATGCCTAGGACCGGCCCTGCAACAGAGGTTGCCCCAAGGGGGAGGGGCCACCAGGGGTCCCGCATTTTACCTTCACCCTGAGCCCCGCAAACCCTAAGGCCAGCCCTGTCACCCATAAAGGTATTGTAACTTGTTTCCTTTTCCTGAAAGGGTTGGTTTCTGATTCTTGGCATGTCAGAGATTTTCTGAACTGCCTGGATAAAAATCAGGATGGGTGGTATGTCTAAAAGCAGCAGTAAAAGATATTACTGAATGTGCCCCCTAATTCATTTTGCCTACCTCAGCTGGCAAAGTACTTCAGTTTCTACAACTCCTCTTCCCTGCTGATTGCACAAAGGGTACTTGGAGCCACGAGTCACAGATTTGGAGGTGTATTTGTCTGTCCTCTTATACAGGCACTTTGTGTTTCACTGCAGAGCAATTTTAGCAGGTCTGTCACCACCCGAACAAATTGCACATTTATTCATGAGCATAAATGTTATGGAAATGAAACAGGGTTTATTTGGAAGAGGTGTCATTTTTCATCAAACACAATAGCATTTCACTATTTGGTGTTTGGTTTCATTTTGGTGGGGGGAGGAGATGAAAAGAACGGGCATTTCATTAATTGGCTCAGACATAATTCTGCACACAGCAACTCTCTCAGAGTGCAGAGCACCACCAGTAAAGTGTTTACAGAAACTAATGAAAGCATGGCAGGTTAATTTAAACCAATGTGTTGTTCCTCGAATCACTATAAAACAAGTGAATCTTTGGTTTCCCTCAAGATGATTGTGATGCTGAAGCTGGTGTCATTTTCTAGTTTGCTTTAACCAGTTTAAGGTATCCCCAAATCTGCTGTTTAGTGTTTAAATTAAGTTGTGCTTTCTGGAACAAACACATTTTTTATATTGCTGTGTTGTATGTGGGAAATGTTTGTGTGTCTTGCTAATACTGATCCACATACATTAAAGTCAGTGTATTTGAGATAACATCAATTTACTGCTATTGTAATTGAATTCAGAGCGATAATAATATGCCTGAGTCAAAATGTATTTTCCTCATCTCAGCATATATCCATTTATATGGAGGCCCATGTTTATCCAAACTAGGTTCTAACAACATAGATTCATTTCTTTTCAATCTTTCTTGTAACTCCGTATGAGATCTCCTAATTATTTTTTGTTACAGATGTTTTCCCATGTGAAAATATAAAGCTATAGAGTGGGGCCATTAAATTCCCTAGCATCATACAAGGCTTTTCGCATTTTTGAGAGGCGAGGAGAAGCCTATCAAGCTGAGAAATAAGTAACTTTGCTATTATGATATTTATTCATAATGCAATCCCTTGGAATAGCAGATGGGACTGAAATGTTAGTAGTCATCTTAAAATTGTATGGAAACTATCTACCGTTCAGTCCCAAAATCGCTGTCCTTAGTGCTGTATATCTGCATTACAGCAAAATGCCCACTATTTTGCATGGTGTAAACTCCCTTTAACAAGAGGCAATGCCCAAACCATGACATTTCAGCAGGGGTGAAGCTACCAGGTGACAAGGGGGCTCAGCTAGCCCAGGCCCTGGAATCTGAGGAGGAGCCCTTTGTAAGCAGCCTGAGCGCTGCTAGGACATTTTCAGAACATGAGGGGAGCAGGCCAGCACACCACCCTCACCCACTCTGAAAATGTCCTAATAGCCCTCAGATTGCTTGCAAAGGGACCTGCCAAGAAAGATGTTTTCAGCATGGGCAGGGGTGAAATGCTGGCCCCAACTCCACCCACTCTGAAAACTTCCTTCATGGCAGAATTGTGCCACTTCAGGGGTTGGGGGGAGGGATGAGGAGGTGCTGAGAGCTAGGGTGACTCTGCCCCCACCCTGGAGACCCCGCCCCTTGCCCTGGGTAGGGCATAATTGGGAGATAAGCCCAGGCCCACCATAGAGCCTTGCTCACGTCACTGCACTTCAGGATGGTTAAATACTTATCACAGTCTCCCTGTTATTCTTTATCCCTTCTGTACTTTATAAAAGATACTCCAGTGCAAGTTTGCCAAGCCCAGATACTTAGAAATCATGAGCCAATCTCCCAAAATCAAGAAAATTGGCATAATTTTTATTTTTATTTTTAAAAATCAAGTGGTTTTTTGATGACTTGTGTTTTCCGGCAGGACAATCCACCACCATGGAAGTTTTACCATTAGCTTTGATGGTGGAGGGTTGTGTCTGGAGTCTTTGTAAAACAGTTCAGTTAGATGCTCAACCTTTTTCTCCATAATCCAAATTAAATCCAAATTAAATCAGGGTCAAGTACAGCTGAGAGAGTCAAGATATTATTATGATGCTTATGATTTAGGATTCAAGGAATCCCAATAGTGATAGTCATGATATACTAAGAGATAACATTCCTGACAGTGTGAAGAACACTTCCAAGAAGTTTATTGCTTAGATTCCAGATAAGAAAATAATGTATTTCAAAATAATAAATTTCTTTGATCTGTATTATAGATGGAACCTTATGTAATACAACTGAACAACCGTTAAAATCTAATTTACTTATCCTCTTAATTCTGCTCCTTTCCTTTTTATCATATGTCTCAGGTGAAAGGATCATGAAAAGCTAGTTTGTTTTCAAACAGATCTTGCTCTGGCGCAGGGCTTTAAGAATTTGGAGCCTTGGTTGCTAGTCTATTTCACTTATGGAGTCTCAGACACTATCATAATGGTCCAATTTCTGACATGCCTATCACTGAAGGGGAATGTTTATTTGTTGTGTGTATACTATAAACATAGACACAGAGAGAGAAAAAAATAATGAATGCATTCTCTTACTGATGACACAGAAAACCTAATTTGGGGACAAATTTGAACAGACAGTCTCTTGAGAAATAGTCATGCAAATGAAAATCAGATTAAAATTGTGAAACCTGCTCAGATGTAAATATGGAATCATAGCATTGTGCATCTTGAAAAAATCATGTATGCAAAGTGATCTCTGAAGAAAAGAGATGTACAGGAGCCAAGTATTATTTCTTTTTGTTACAGTTGATAGGCGTTCTACTTTTACTGAGGGGAGAATATGCTCCTAAGGACTTTTTTTACTCTCATAATATCTCTCCTATATCATCATCCCATAATTTTGCATGTCAGGATTCTAAGAGTCAGTTACTAGTAGTTTATGAAATACAGTGGTATTTCTCCCAAGAGATAGAGATTGGCCAGTGTCAGAGACTGGACGGTGGACTTAATGGACCATTGGTCTGACCCAGTATGACACTTGTTCTTATTAGGGATGGGCATTCCCGATTCGAATTAATCTGAAACTATCTGAAAATGGTCAGTTGTGGATTTATCAGTATAATCCGCAATACATGACGAATCCATACTTACAGATCCAGTTTTCCCCCTACCCCTATTCCCCGGTGCCCTGGATTCTACTTAACAGCCTCGGAGGGCTTGCTTGAAGCACTGCTGCTGCTGTGGAAGCTCTAGCCAGCTCCCTCGCTGCGGCATCCTCCCTGCTCCTTAGCGTGCATGCGTAAAATGTCCACCAGGACCATTTCCCACATGCACAAATGGCCACCATCGTTAACCAAAATGGTGGAGGGAAAAATGATGTTGGTTAATGGTGGCAGCAATTTTGCAAATTATGATGGTTAGCCATTTTGCAGCCATTTTGCACATGTGCGATCCGAAGAAGGGAGCCTGTCGGAGTCCTCACAGCAGCAGCAGTACTTTAATTGAGGTACTCCACAGAGTACCACTCTGGGGACCCAAGAAATAGTCGTTGCGGGGAGGTCAGACTCACTCTCCTGGGGCTAGGGATGGGACTTGGGCTACAGTTCAAATCTGTTTTCCATTGACTTCAATTGGAAAATCTGTAATCCATAATTACACCAAAAATTATAGATCCAAATCTGTAATGGATCTGAATCCAAAGTTCAGTACGAATGCCCATCCCTCCTATATATTGGGAGGTTCCCCAACACAGGGCTTTGCGAAGTCTCCTGGATCCAGCCCTGTGTATAACTCATATTGGCTTATATAAGTGTTTGAGCCTAATATGGGCATAACAGCCTAACATGAATCCAAAGGAAAATGGACAGACTTTGCTAAGTAACAATATATAGGCTAGAACGTAAAAGGTGTGGGGAGCTTCTTGAGAAGCACAGAGTACTTTATTTCCCATTTACTTTGGGTATTTTGATACCATGCAGGATTATAGTTTAAATACCATTCAGAATAGTTTGAATGGAAATCTTACTCTACCAGCTAGACTTGATTTCCAGAACAAAGGACTGACCTTTCAAAATGCAGTAGTATGCGGAAATAGTCATATGTAAATGACAAGGTTTTTTCCCCTTCTCCCAACAAAAGAATATAAGTATAACATTTTTATTGATAGTAGGTATTTGAGTTAGCATAAAATCCAATTAGCAGCTTTTGTGTAAAGTAATTTGAGTATAGCGATAGAAAAAGGCTTTCATAATTGTACTATTATAGGTAAAATCCAATGCACTTCAATTTGCCTTCCTTTGTAAAGTGAAGAGGAAATATGCATTGCTCAGCAACAATTTTTAGTTTATTTTCCAGCATTCTGCTAGGGAAAAAACAAAACAAAACTGGTAAGCATAAGAAGTGCCATACTGGGTCAGACCAATGGTCCATCTAGCCCAGAATCCTGTCTCCGACAGTGGCCAATCATGGTGACTTGGGAGAAGCACCCAACAGGTCACAATGGGGAATCCATTCCCTGTTGTTTTCCCCCAGCTCCCGTTCTGTTCCCTGATCCTCTCTGGCTAATAGTTGCTAATGGACCTATCTTCCAGAAACTTGTCCAAACCTCTTTTAAATGCAGCTATAGTACTGGCCCTTGCCACAGCCTCTGGCAGTAGATTCCACAATCCAATTATATGCTGAGTGAAAAAATATTTTCTTTTATTTGTTTTAAACTTGCCACCCATGAGTTTCATTGAGTGTCCCCTAGTTCTAGTACTAGCTGAGAGGGTAAATAACTGCTCCTTGTTTATTAGTTCCACACCACTCATGATTTTATAGACCTCTATCATATCTCCTTTCAGT
>QEPC01010959.1:808013-827104 GCA_003113815.1 Sphenodon punctatus | reverse complement strand
TTTAGCAAGCCTCCCTTCAAAATCTCTCTTGACCTGCCTTATTAGCACTTTACATTTACGTTGCCAGTGTTTGTGCTCTTTCGTATTATTTTCATTGGGACTAGCCTTCCATTTCTTAAAGGATGCCTTTTTGGCTCTAATAGCCTCCTTCACCTCCCCATTTAACCACAGTGGAAGACGTTTCGTCTTCCTGCTTCCTTTTTTAACTTGCAGGATGCATTTAGACTTGGCTTCCAGAAGGGTGCTCTTCAACAGTCTCCATGCCACTTGCAAACTTGTAGCCCTTGCAACTGGGCTTTTTAGGTTTTTTTAAACTAGTTTCCTCATTTTGTGGTTAAATGCTACTGCTGTACTTTTGTTTATCTTTCACCCTACAGAAATTATGTCAAATGTGATCATATTATGATCGCTTTTGCCTAGTGGCTCCGCCACAGTTACTCCTTGCACCAGTCCTGCGTGCCACTCAGGACTAGATCTAGAATAGCTCCTCCTCTTGTTGGTTCCAGAACCAGTTGTTCTAGGAAGCAGTCATTTAGGGCATCTAGAAAATTGACCTCCATGTCCTGTCCTGAGGAAACATTCCCCCAATCAATATTAGGGTAATTGAAGTCACCCATGTTGCCAACTTTAGTAGCCTGTCTAATCTCTTTTAACATTGCTTTATTAGTCTCACCGTCCTGGTCAGGAGGACGATAGTATAGCCCTACTACGATACTCTTCCCCTTTATTCCTGGAATTTCTAGCCATAAAGATTCTAGGGAACAGTTTGCATCCTTTCAAATTTTAATTGTACTTGACTCAATGTTGTCTTTTACATATTGAGCCACCCCACCACCAACTCTATCTACTCTGTTATTCTGATATATTTTGTGCCCTGGTATTACAGTGTCTCATTGGTTATCCTCATTTCACCACGTCTCTGTGATGCCTATAATGTCTAGATCTTCATTTAGCGCCATACGCTCTAATTCTCACCTTGAAGTGAATGAATTTGAAACCTACAGAAGAGCTAAATGCCTGGTAATAAATTTAGTGCATTTAAATAATTGTTTCAGAAACAGAGTGGTAACTGTAATGTACAAGGGCTCACCTTGTCAAAATGGAATTTTTGGTGTCCCTTCTATACCAGGTGAGAAACACTATTTTAAAGTTCCCATGTTATAAACAGAGTAACAGAAGTAAGCGACCATTTGAAGAGAGAAAGGTTAGGACCCAAAAATTCTGCTATCTGTGTGACAAGGATGTATTCGTCCACATTTTAGAAAACTCAGGGACACTTAACAAAGATTATCCCTCTTGCAAAGCCATCTCACTGCAACAATCAAGGCACACTTTTCTTTCTTCCTCCAGCTGCTTTGTCTTTTCAGCTGTAGTAAAGTAAAGTGGACACCATGTAGTCCACTTCTCCTGCAATTCCATGGGAAACAAATGAAGATTTCTTGTTGAAAAGGAATAAGTATGTGGAGGGGTCTATTGCAGTCTACCCAGCTAGATCACTCACAATAAAGGAAATGATATCCAGAATCCTTAGCAGGCTTAAATTATTCTCTCACAGATTTCTCATTATTCAGCAGGCAGCTTTATATTCCATATCTCACTCCAGTGGAACAATAGTAGCAGCTGGTATTTCATTATGTCCTCAAGAGGCAACCCCTAACAAGCCAGGCATTGGGTTTTGTCAGGATCTGGCCTCGAAAACAATGATGCCACTCTGGTTTAATGGATACCAGTGGTGTTTATTTACACACGTGCATGTAGATGCAAAGTCCCCCAATACGTTAGAACAATACTCTTCCCCAACAGTAGTTTTCTCTAGATGCAAGCCCCTTGGGTGGGTTCCCAACCCCAGATTCCTTTATGGTGAGCCCCTTGCTAGGCTCCCAGCCCTCATACTTGACGTTGTAGGCAAGGCCTTCTTTTGGCTCCCTCCTGTAGGTTCCACAGTTCAAGTCTTTTGCTTTTTACTAGAGGTGTGCACCAGGGGCCCATGTTGTTTTCATTTTCATTTTTTCATTTTTGTTATCTAAATCTGTCATTTTTGTTTTCATAAATATCAAATTGTTGTTTTTTGTTTTGTTTTGTTTTTGTTTTCCATTGGTTTCAATGGGAAATACATTTTCAGTTGTAATGTTTTTGTTTTTCACTATATTTGGCTGAAACATTGGGTGAATAATATACCTGCAATGGAAGGCATGAAGCGTACCAAATTCCAAAAAGATCGAATAAAGAAGTCCAATTTTAGAAGTAGTTGAATTATTTTATTTTGCAGAAACTTTCATATACATTATTAGCTGTAACTTCTTTGCCTCATATTTAATGTAGATGAAATGTGGCACATTTATAGCCCTTCCCATATTCACTATCTCTGCCAACTTTCAGAAGGTCCTGGTGGTATAAGCAATTAACATATAAATGTATGTCTGACTATAACAACTTTGTAGTCCAACATGAAATTTGGCAGGAGTGTATATCACACTTTTGTGATAATCTCTGCCAAATATCAGAAAGATGTGATAAAGGGTTCTAATTTTATATGCCTGCACAGCATATACAGGAAAGGAGCCTATGCCAGGGATTCTCTTACGTGTCACTGTGGTATAAGATCAGTTTGTGATGCCAGTTGGCCAGCAGAAATGTCAACCAAATATCCTTATTCTGTGCTGTGACCATCCCAACATCTCTCCCCCACTTATTACTGGTAAGTCAGAAGTATATGTTTAGGAAAGAGTCAATAGAGATTCTCTTCTGTCCTGTGGCACAGTGCTGCAGGATGTGATTGTGATGATAATTGGCAGCCTGGATGTGTAAACTATGTCTCCTGATTACTGGGATGCTATCCCCAAAGTCCAAGTCATGTCCCCTATGCCCACCTCGAAGTCACTGTCAATTGGTCCTGTAAAGCTACAAGCATGCAGTAATTGGCCAATTAATGTGTCTGTCAGTCTTTTGGGTTGCTCCACATCCTCTCTCCTACAGTCTCTCTCCCCCTGCCATGCCAGGTGCCTGCCTCTGACTGGCAATACATGTGCTGCTATTTATCTGATTAATGGTCTTCACAGGGACAACATCAATTGCTTATAAAATTGGGTCCCTTTATATAATTGTCATGTTGTGTAGCTGAGATGACAGGGAAGGTATGTGATACATTCCTGCGAAATATCTTGTAAACAGGATGAAATATACAAATGTTACTGCTGGAAATGTATTTTCAAATTAATGTCTTATACCTTCAGGACCCTTTATCCAATCTTTCTGAAAATTGGCAGGAGTGTTAAGCTTATGGAGGGATATAATAATCACAGGTTTCATGCAAATGGAATGGCAGATAAAGTGTTTGTAGTCGTGAATGTGTTGGCACTTTTCTTAAAATCACAATGTTCAATTGCTTCTAAAATTGGTTCCCTTTATGTAATCGTTTCGAGATTTGGTACACATGGTGCCCTCCATTTGGGGTACAATCTCCCCAGGTTTCATCAGAATTGAATAAGAAACAAAAAGGTATAGCCAGAAATACTTTTTTCAGTTTTTTCCATTTTTAAAATAAAATGGTTTCATTTCTGTTTTCATTATTATTATTTGCTGTTTTCCTTATTACAATAATGAAAACGATATGCACACCCCTACTTTTTATGTCACCTGCGTGTATTTGGCACCTTCCCTTTGGGTCTGCTCAGTCACAGTGCAGACCCACATTCCTTAGCAAGACCAAATAGCAAAGGGCTGCTACCCTCTCAGGTCTCAGCTTCTGCTGCTCCCAGGATTCTTTCACTCTGAAGCTCAGCTTTCTTGTTGCTACTGTCCTTTGCTGGTTAGTAGCTCCCAGCCGGGGCCAATCAGCCATTCCCCAGAGCTATTTGGCCGTTTAAGGGGCCAGATGACTGCAACTTCCTGTCCGGTTCACCAGGGAGCTTGTCCCCACAAGGACTAATCCAGCTCACCTGCTCCTGCACCCACTTAGGTGCCACCCATTATGCCATGCGGGCACCATTCGACTGTAGGTGTGGCAGAAATGTATTAACCAGCTCTGAAAATAAAATCCAGGAGATGCAGTAACTCAAGGAGCTGGGTGTGTAATCTCTCCTGACATCAATGCTGGGGGGTCTTTGTCACAGGTGGCCGTAGTAGGAGGGGAGCATGGTCATTGTGCTCTCTGTCTCATAACATCCACGTTGGAGGCTGGGTCACAGGCAACTCCAGCAAAAGCAGCAGCTGCACTTTATTATAAAACCATATCAGAGCATCTGATTCCAGACAAGCATCTAAGGATATAATTTTGCAGGCAATTTGAGAGGAAGCTGCCTTTCATTATCAGAGTGAGGGCTGATTTCTATCACAAAAGAAATGTAATTAGAGAAAATCTAGTTTTGTCAATCTATTTCCCAAACCACCTTCCCATATTACAGAATAATTGGCAATCATGGCTCCTGGATGTGTATCTAAGGCTGCTGACACATGGGAAGAGAACCCGCCAGGACCTATAGTTACCCCATGGGGCCTCTACGCAGCTGCTACTCACATGGAAAGTGTGGAGAGTTCAATACACAGGCTGTCCCCAGTGTGGTTTCCACAGGTGTGCAGGTAGCCATCATGTACATACCCAACCTAGTTCAGGTCAAGAAACCCAACACATGGGCAGGACTCCAGCTGTGGAAGCATAAAGGAAGCGGCTGGCGGCCAGCAGGTTGAGCGAGATCGGGGGGAAGCAGTTCTGCCGGCCAGCATCTTGTAAAGAACTGGGGGGAAGTGTTGCCACCAGTTAGGAGCTTGAGTGAGGTTGCGAAAAGTGGTGGCAGCAGGATTAAGTCCCTCTGCACCAGGAACAGCCTCTCCACAGGCAGATATGCTCTACCTCCTCCCCCACACCGCCCCCTTTCCCCAGTTCAGTGGATCCTTCTGGTGCTTCTTTCCTAAATTCACCTCCATTCCGAGAGTTTTGGAATGAAGCACCAGAAGAATCCACTGAACTGGGGGAGAAGGGCGCATCCCTGCCCATTGAAAGGGTGCTCCTGGCACAGGGGGCCAATCCTCTTGCTACCACTGCTCCTCCTGATCAAGCTGCTGGCTAGTGGATCCACTTCCCCCCTCCCCCCTGGCCCTGCTCAAACAACTGGCTGCTTCTCCAGGCCCACTCAAGCTGCCAGCCACCGTTTCTCCCGGGCCTGATCCTTGCTGACACTGTGGCCTTGTCCACGGTCCTGTTGCACCTGGACACATACAGTGGCTGTTCACACTCTAGCACAGAGGAGGTGACTCTGTGGGCCCCAGTTTCCCCAGATTTGTCCACATGACAGGTTCCATATTTCTGGTGATGTCATGGTGTGGAGCTGCCCTGGAATGAATATCTGACAGCCGCTCAACTGAGGGGCAGGTGAATCCGGGATTAATGGGAGCTAATGTGGGGCAATGTCTTGTTTGCGAACACCCTAAAATGGCAATTGTCAATTTGAGATTGGAGGCACTCTTCTTTCGTCCCCTCCTTTTCAAGGGCAAAAAATAATAATTGCACAATAAACCCTGAAGATGTAGAAGCTTTCATCCTGTGCTACCATTATATCTGAGTCCTTTTATGGATTGCCTAATGCACTGAATAAGAACATAAGAAATACCATCCCAGAAAGATTCATACTCTTTCTAGCCCAAAATGCCATTTCCGACAGTGGCCAGAATCGGTTGCTTCAGAGAAGTGTGTAAACAGATCATAATGGAATGATCCATTTCTGTTGTTCACGTCTAGCCTCCAACAGTCTTCTCAGGCAGCATGTTCTACAGGTTAATTATACATTGTGTGAAAAAGAACACTTCTCTTTATTTGTCTTAAATCTGCTGCCAGTTAATTTAATATAGTGTCCCCACATTCTAGTATTATGAGGAGCAAATAACCATTACCATTACTTGCTCCACACCACTCATGATTTTGTAAACTTCAATTATACCCCCCATTAGTTGACTCTTCTCTGAGCTGAAGAGCCCTAATCTATTGAGCTTCTCCTTGTACGGAGACCATGCCATGCTATGCTTTTGATCATCCTTGTTGCCCTTCTCTGTCCTTTTTTCATTTCTGCTACACCTTTTTTGAGATGGGAAGACTAGAATTACACACAGTTCACACTGTGAATATATATTGCATCGTTATGATATTGTCTGTTTTATTTTCTATCTGTTTTGCTTGTAATTCCCAATATTCTGTTGTCCTTTGTAACCACTGCTGTACACTGAGTGGATGGAGCCATTTTGGATTGTTAATTGAAAACAAGATCTTCCTGAGTGGTAATGTCTAATTTGGCCAACAATGTGTACGTGTATGTATAATTAGGATTATTTTTCCCCCTGTGTGCATCACTTTGCTGTTGAAATGCAATTTCATGTACCATTTTATTGCCCAGTCCTCCTGGTATGCATATAACTCTTCACTGTTCGCTTGGGACGTAACCATCTTCAGTAATTTTGTGCAATCTGCAAATTTGATTTCAGCAATTTGCACATGTGCAAAATGGCAGCTGATGTGTAACAAACGGGCAGAAATTTTACATGAAACCAGCCCTAGACTGGACAGAATGACAAAGGTGGTGGTGGTGGTGGTGGTAGGACATCAGGTTTTAAACTAAACACATTAGAGAAGAAGTGATGTTCTGCAGGGCCAATTTTAGACGTGCCGCTGGGGCTGGCGGATTTAAATGATTTGCCTTTGAAAGGTCTCGTAGGCCGTGTTTAGACATGCTTCTGCTATTGAAAACCACCGGCTGCGCATTATTTATAAGCCGCATTTTAAATATCTTGATAGCGAGGTCTTTAAAACTGTTCAGCCAGTGTAGACACGACACCACCGTTGAAAACTTCTGGTCGCACATTCTTTATAAGCCACATTTTAAATACCTCGATATTGAGGTATTTAAAATGCGGCTTATAAAGAATGCGCGACTGGTGGTTTTCAATGGCGGCAGTGCATCTAAACGCCACCCGGGTGACTTTTCAAAGGTGGATTATTTAAATCCACCAGCCCCAGTGGCACATCTAAAAACAGCCTTAGACCTGGCAATTTAGAACTTAGAAAAGAGAGAGGATGATTTCTTGTATTACTACATAACCTCTCTACCTTCCTCATTTATACCTGTGGCCAATCAGACTTGCAGATGTCAGAGGAAGCGAAGGATATGATTGGCTTGCACTTGCATGCCTGTCTGAGTGACTGAATAGTTCTTTATGGAGCAAATATAATTTTTGTGTATCTTGGTTTGTTGAATAAAATGGTAACCTCTGCATTCTGTCCAGTGCACAGTTTTAAGCAATAAAGAGTCATATCAGTCTGAAGAGGACAGAAATTTCTGTTATCACTTGCTAGAGCAAGCACCTGAAAAACTTGTGCTATTAAAGGTTCTTGCCCGCTTATTACTTCACAGGGAATAAGTTTATGTCCCACTTGCCTGTGTAAGAGTTTATAAAAGCCCCAAGATTCTGCTCCAGTGCCCAAGTAACCACTAAAAATGGGAGTTTAACTGAATGATGAAAGCTTTTTCAATACTTTATCATTTGATCATTGGGTGTTTTTATATTTGTAGAAAGTATAATTTTAGGTAGCCTAACTGGAGGCAAAAAAAAAAAAATCTTTTGAGAACAACAAATTTGGGGAATTTTTGGAGGAATTCTGCAGTTGCTTGATTCTGTTTGCTTTGCTACCCTAAGTTGCAAGAAGATGCAGAAATCAACCAAGAGAACTTAGACATCAAGAGCTTAATTTATTAAATGTCTCAGGCCACAGTTATCTGTTCACAAAATGCCAAGCTCATTATTGAAAGAGTAAATCGGAGTCAGGGAAATCTGCCAGTGGAAAGAGAACAAAGCAATGCAACTTCTGCAAGTATTACAGTATTACAAGAGTATGCAGTATTACAAGAGTATGCGATTACTTGACTTATCCCGGACAAATTATAGATTTAATGTTTGGATGTGAAATCTCCAACTCATTTGTAAGATGAAGATGTATTAATAAGATGCCTGTCCTAAATATGAGATGCTTAAATTGGCAATTAGAATAGCAATGCTTTCTTTGCGTGCCTAAGTACCCATTTGAACAATTTTGTATGCAGAATTCAGGCATCCTGTTTAGCTGCTGATTGTTGATAGTTAAACATACCCAGTATGACCCTTAACTGAGGGGAAAACTCTACTGCCTTCACAGGGGCTGTGCGAGACCTTTGGTGAATCATACATCTGCATGGGACTTCTCTCCCTGTCAGGGCTTAGGTGTGTGGCCCTGCTGCAGAATTGACCAGTCCCTCCCAGCAGCAGCAATCAGGCTGTGGCTGAGCAGTCTCATTTGGAACATAGGAATAACCAGTTCCTGAGTGGGTACTGAAGGCTCCCAGCCCAGTACTTCAGGCTGCTTCAGAACTACAGTTCCCAGAGCTCTCCAACATCCTAGCCCATCCAGAACAAACCTGAGCACCAGCCCTGTACCTGGAACCTGCTTCAGCCTGCACTCCAGCCCCTCCTCCATCCACTATCCTGTTCCTCTGCCAGCACACTCCCATCCTCGCCTCAGCTCTCAGGGCCATGCTTCCATTCCCTTCCCATTTTGGACTTATCTCCCAGTTCTGGCCTTCAACGCTGGCTCTTCATTTCTAGTTGTGCCTCACACCTTGTCAACATTGTTCTTCAGCCTCTAATTTCCCAGGCCTCCAATTACACCTGTTTTCTCAGCCCTAATCTTTCAAGGACCTACCAGTTTGGCCCCAATCCTGCAAGACCTCATCAATGACTTGACCCTGCAAGGACTTAGCTTGACCACCCACATTCCAGTTGCCTACCCACCCCACATCCTCTCGCTCCAAAGTAGTGCAGCAAATTACCATTTAAACATTATAAATTAGTGAGATAGTCCCATGAATCAATGTGAAAAAGTGTGAAATACGTAACATATTTACAATAAAACATATGGAGAAACCAAGCCAAGAACGTGTACCTGAGTTCTCACATCCTCATGAATGTTGCATCTCTTGTCTCTCCCTCTGTTCCCCCTTCCCGGTCTCCCCTCCCCCTGTCTTTTAGATTGTAAGCTCTCGAGCAGGGACCATGTCTATTTTATTCTCTGTAAAGCGCCAGGTACATCGCTGGCACTATATAAATGCTTATAATAATAATAATAATAATAATAATAATAATAATTAATAATACATTCATGTCAAATGTGAAGTAAAGTATATTTTGTCAATATAAAAGAAGTGGGGAGGCAATTTTCAAAAAGAGATGGAAACTAGGGCTAGATAACTGTTTAGAAGGAGAGCCCACCATTGCCCTAGGCAGTCTGTTTCACTGGGTGATTTCAGACGTGACGGTGGCCCTATTGGCCCCATCACAGAATCACCCAAATGATTCCCCGGCAGAATCAGACCAGCCCATCAACAGACGAGCGGGCAGATTCTGCTGAGGAATCGGGGAGGGGGTGGGGTTGCGCGGCGCAACCACCCCACGCTTCCAAGGCCGCCCATCCTCCGGGATATTTGAAGACGGCTGCCATGTCCCCTTCTCCAGGCTAAACAAATCCAGCTCTTTCAACTTTTCTTCATAGGACTTGGTTTCCAGATACCTGACTATCTTTGTCGCTCTCCTCTGAACCCGTTTCAATTTGTCAATGTCCTTCTTAGTGCCTAGAACTGGGCACAGTACTCCAGATGAAGTCTGACCAGTGGAACTATTACTTCTCATGACCTGGACACTACACTTCTGTTAATGCAGCCTAAAATTGCATTAGCCTTTTTTGCAGCTGCATCACACTGCTGACTCATGTTCAACTTGTGATCAACTACAACCCCTAGATCCTTTTCACAAGTATTGCTGCCAAGCCAGGTATCACCCATCCTGTACTTGTGCATTTGATTTTTATTACCTAAATAAATGCAGAACTTTACATTTATCTCTGTTGAATTTCATTTTGTTAGTTTTGGCCTCGTTTTCCATCCTGTCAAGATCATTTTGAATCTTGTTTCTCTCTTCTAAGGTGTTAGCTTTCCCTCCCTGTTTTGTGTCATCTTCCGACCACGCCACTGTCATCTATGCCTTCATCACCTTGATGCTGGATTACTGCAACGCGCTCTACATGGGGCTGTCAGAGAAGCTGGTCCGGAGGCTGCAGCTGGTGCAGAATGCGGCAGCCCATCTCCTTACGGGGGCGGGTCGCAGGGAGCACATGACACCAGTGCTCCGGGCTCTGCACTGACTGCCTATAAAGTACCGGGCCAAGTTCAAGGTGCTGGTTTTAACCTTTAAAGCCCTTCACGGCCTGGGCCCTGCTTATCTGTGGGGCAGCCTCACTCCCCATGTGCCCGTGCTACCCTTGAGATCATCCGTGGGATCTTTTTTGGAGGTTCCCCGGGCGAGGTGGGTGGCCACCAATGTTAGATCTTTTTCAGTGGCCGCCCCTGTGCTGTGGAATTCGCTCCCAGAGGAGGCTCAGTTGGCTCCCACTCTTCTGCTATTTCAGCATGTATGTAAGACCTGACAGTTCCGTCAGGCTTTTGACGAGGGGTAGGGGTGGGGTGGGGGTTTCCCCACATATTGTAAATTGTTTTAACATTTTTATATTGTTTTTATTGAATGCTGTTCGCCACCCCGGGCTGCCCTGAGGGCAGGAGGGGCGGGATAATATAAATTTTAAATAAATAAAATAAATAAAAATTTGATAAGCATCCCCTCTATTCCTTCATCCAAGTCATTAATAAAAATGCTGAACTGTACAGGGCCCAGGACCGAGCCCTGAGGCACTCCACTCAACACCTACCTCCAGATTGATGGGAAGCCATTTATGAGCACTTTTTTGATACGGTTCTTCAACCACCTGTAAATCCACCTTACGGTAGGATCATCTAGTTCGTATTTAGATGGATTTTTTACATATTTTAAATTGTGTTTTTTATTGTTGTTTTTTCATTGTCATTTTATATGTTGTAAGCCGCCCTGAGATGCCATGGGCATGAGGGGGCAGCTAAAAAATTTAAATAAATAAATAAATAAATAAATATTTAACCAGCTTGTCAAGAAGGATATCATGAGGGACTTTGTCAAATGCTTTGCTGAAATCAAGATATACTACATCCATGGCATTCCCCTGATCTACTAAACTAGTAACTCGATCATAAAAGGAATAAGATTAGTCTGCCAGGACTTGTTTTTGACAAACCCATGCTGGCTCCTGTTAATCACAGCATTGTTTTCTAAATGCTTAAAGATTGACTGCTTTATAATCTGCTCTAGAATCTATCCAGGTATTGATGTCAGGCTGACTGTCTGTAGTTTCCTGGATCCCCCTTTCCCCCCTTTTGAATATAGGTACAACATTTGCCCATCTCCAATCTTCTAGCCCCTCACCTGTTCTCCCAAGAGTTCTCAAAGATTATAGACAGAGGTTCCTTCCGAGATTACATCTGAAAGTTCCTTCAGTACCCTAGGATGTAATTCATCTAGCCCTGAAAACTTGAACTCATTTAAAGAAGCTAGAATAGGTAAAGAGATAGTGTTCTCTTACCATCTCTTTACCCATTCTGAGCTGCAATTCCTTCCCTTCATCATTAGTGCTATCCTTGCCAGCTTGGACATAGTTTTGCTTGTGGGAGAAAACGGAGGCAAAGTAGGAGTTGAACAATTCCACCCTTTTCTCTGTCACCTGTTGACATTTCACCATCTTCACCAAACAGCAGACCTACTGCTTCCTTGTTCTTTCTCTTGCTTCAGACATAGCTGAACACCCCCCCCCCTTTTTGTTGTTTTTAGCATGTCTCGCAAGCCTCAGTTCATTGTGAGCTTTAGCCTTCCTGACACTGTCCCTACAGATTTGGGCTACTTGTCTGTACTTGTCCTTGGTGATTTGTCCCTCCTTCCATTTCTTGTACATGTTTTTTTTAAAAAAAATAAAAAAATTCTCAGATCATCAAAAAGCTCCTTGTGCAGCTACACTGGTTTCTTTATCTGTCTCCCATTTTTCTTTCTCATTGGAATTGTTTGTGATTTTGCTTTCAGTATCTCATTTTTCAGAAACTCCCACCCATCTTGGAATGGACTCCTTTCTCCTTTAGATTTTCTAGCCATGGGATCCTACCTAGCTTTTCTCTGAGTTTGTTAAAATCAGATTCCCTAAAGTCCAAGGTACATGTCCAATATTCTCAGCTTTCCCTTTCCCTGATATCAGGAATTCTTGATACCGATAGTGATCCTGATGACGTGGTCACTTCCCTCCAAGGTTCCCACTATTTTCAAGTCGAAGATAGCCGACCCCCTCATTCCTTCTTCCACCTGTCAAGCTTCGAGGCCAAATGAGGCACATGGCTAGTTTTTATTTGGCCCCTTTCTTGTTCCCTGAATCTACTTCCTACCCCCAAATACTGAAAGAGTGAGCTCAGGGTAAGGAAGCAGAGATGGCGGCATGCATTCAGGAATAGGGGACAGATCCATGATCTGAACCCTGCTTTTCCAGAACAGCCCCCCTGCCCCAACTTCTTTGCAGCCCTTGGAACCTGTACTAATTTTCAAAGTGGCCCCTGGGAGGGAAAACATCCCCATCCCTGAGTTAAACTATGGTATGTTTTGTTTTCTTTCCATATGTCATTAATTCCCTAAAGGAAATGTAGATCCTTCCATTTGGTTAGACTCTGTATTTGAGGTCAACACTTTGTTTTCACTTTTCGCAGACTCACTGTTTTCTTCCCCATTTGCGAGCTGATACACTGCTCAGCACGCAATTTCAGCAGGCGGAAGGTTACCTGGGTAATTTTCAGAATGACTTGTTGCAGCAGCAGGAGAGGAAAAAAATGCAGTGAATAAACACTCCTGTGTTCTCCTTCAACTTGACCCTGGCCCAAGAAGTGAGAAACATGGTTGTTGACTAAGCATGGAAAAAATCATGTACTGATCTTTCAGTTCATACAGAGTTTAATTTATAAAAGGAAAGCCATTTAGAATTGACAGTATCCATTTACCTTATTTTTCCCACACCACCATTAAGAACCTTCATGTTCACTTATAAAGGCAGCTAGCAGACTTCAGAGATTTACCATATTGTCAGAGAGCATTTGAAAACACATTTGTAACCATATTGGCCACGAGCACTCCAATGTATTTATTACATTCACCTTCGAGCCGGATGCTGAATTGACAGACTTTTTAAAGGAATTATGTTGTTGTGTTTTGGTGCTGTTGTTTTTTTAATGCTTTCAAGGAGAAAAGTTCAAATTGCTGATTATAAAAGAAAGAATATTAGTATATTTCCTCAACAATAGAAGCCCATTGAGGACTGAGTCTCAGAAGTGGGCCTGTTTTCAAATGCAGATTTTTACCTTAATGGAATGTGAAATATCAGTAGGCCTGTGACAATTCATTTGGAAACAGGATTCATTTAAAATGAATTGACAGGTTATGGGGATATATTGGATTTTGCCTAGCTTTTGTCAAAATGTGTTTATATCACCCACATCCCCTTCCCCGGAATCAGTCACCTCCTTTGCTGAAGATTGTTTTGGGATTTTTTGTTAAAGAAAAAGGGAGAAATAAATTGACAAGTAAAAGCTTTTTGAGCCTAAGCAAGCCAGTGGAAAATATTAAACTACGTCCACTTTGAATGTTTGATCAGTTCTGCGATAACACAGTCAGAGATACTGTGGAAAAAATCTAAGGGAGATGAAGTATTAGATTACCAACATAATTGGCTAGTATAGCCTTTTGCCAATATCCAGTGGGAATTCAGGCCAATCAATTAGCTTAGTTATTCAGCCGGTAGAGTTCTTGGATGATTGCCAACTTCTATTATAACCTCAATTAGTCATTTCATTCACTCTCTCTCAGTACCTCTCTGCTGTTAACAGTCATGTCATACTTCAGCTCTTGATTTAAAAGGAAATTTATTCTGAGATAGTGAAAGCTGGAGTTTTATGTAAACCAAATATAATTTGAAATGATAAAATAAATGTCTGTGGGTGGTGGAGAAACAAATTTATATTGAGAGACAATCCAATTTAGGATTAAGCATCCTCCCCCCCCCCCCCAATTTTATTTATTTTACTGTGTTTTCCTACTCCATGCTCACTTATGCATATTTCTTTTTCCGGAGTTGGCATTCAAAGTCCCATTATAAACATTCCACTCATATTTAAAATGTTATCCTTCTTTCAGTTACGAATTGTCGTGTGATCTGTGATCAGTCATGCAGCACTGAAACTATGTGTTTTCCAAAATGAAGCTATCAATCTGTAATGTTTATTTGTAAAGCTGGCATGCTGTTTTATAATTTCTAAAGAATTTGTACATTCACTTCAGCTGCTTGGTTGTGAATAGAAATCTACTTGAAGGTATTTGCTGTTGTGTCCTGTTACTACTTTTATAATAACTTTATGCAATAAATTGTTGTAAGTGTAAAAGCTATTGGAAATGGATAGTGGATTAGCTGTATTTTTAGATAGCCCTTCGCGTACCCAAATGATATCCTCAACTGGAAGCGGTTTGCATATTCAGGTTTGAGGATATTCTGTTACAGGCTTTTCTATCCATTTATTTTGGGTTTTCAGTCATTTGGGTATTTCGGTTACATGTTCAGCAATTGCACAAGCACAGTAGTGCTAAAATAGCCAAAATGACATGACCAAAATACCAAAATGACCAAAATATCTAAACAAAAACAAAAAAAACCCAACCAGAAATAACTGAAATGGATAAGCCTACAGTGTGCACACAAATATTATTAACTCAACCATAATGTTCATTTCAGGTATATTCACCAGGTTTATCCAATTTTTCAAGTACTAATTCCAGCTCTATTATTAAGTAACATTAGAACATATTTACAGAGACTCACTAACATGTGAAGGCAACTACTTTCTACCTCAAACTCAGGGCTCTGACTGCCCTAACTGTCAAATCTTAACTGCCACTGACTGACCCTTTGGAGCATACATCACAGTACTGTTTAACTTGACCTCTTTTGAGGAAGGATGGTATCAACTTTTGTTTGTCATATGTATAAAATTACTCACTAAAATGGGAGAGTTTTCCATGAAAATTATATATTTATTTATTTATTTATTTATTTATTTGTTATTCTGCCTATATCTGCCTCTGGCAGCTCTAGGTGGCTTACAAACAGGAATATCCAATAAAATACAGTTGTAAAACAGATAAAAACATTTAAAACAGTAAAAACCATGCGAAATTAATAATCAAACCAAAAAGAACCCTCCCACCCTTAAATCTCCCCCAGACCCTTCCCCATCGCTGAAAGCCTGGCGGAAGAGCTATGCCTTACATTGGCAGGTGAAGGTGAGCAGGTTAGCACTGAGACAGACACCCACCGGGAGCAAGTTCCACAGCACAGGTGCAGCCATTCAGAACACCCACCTGTCAGTCCCCACCAATCTACAGTGGGGTACCTCCAGGAGGGCGCCTCACAACAACCTCAGGGGCCTCCCCAGGTTGCAGGAAATGAGGTGGTCCGTCAGATAGACAGGGTTCAGGCCATGTAGGGTTTTATAGGTTAAGACTAGCACCTTGAATCAGAACAGGAAGACAATAGGCAGCCAGTACAAAGCCCGGAGTACTGGTTGAATGTGATCCCAGCAGCCCATCCCTGTGAACAGATGGGCTGCGGCATTCTGCACCAGCTGCAACTTTCGAACCGTCACCATAGGCATCCCGACATAGAGGGCATTACAGTAGTCCAGCCTTGAGGTGACAAATGCATGGATGACCATGGCAAGATTGGAGTCTGAGACATATGGACGTAGCCGCTGCACCAGATATAATTCGCAGAAAGCACTCCTGGCCACAGCTGACACCTGGACATCCTTCACAGCTGTGGATTCAGGAGCACTCCTAGGCTCTTAACGTAAGGTGACAACTCCAGGCGGACCCCATCAATAATGGAAGCCCCCCCACCCTTCATCACCTCTGTCTTGTCAGGATTCAGTTTCAATCGGCTAGTCCTCATCCAGTCCCCCACAGCTGTCAAACACCAGGAAAGCACCGAGACTGCTGGGCCTGGGTCAGATGAAAAGGAGAGGTACATCTGAGTATCTGTAGTTGCTAACTATGGAAGTTAGTAACTTTTAGTTGCTAACTATGGAAGGACTTGGTAGCAGTTCCATAGGGTGAAAACAGAGGTGACACGGACCTGCTGTGGCCTGCCTCAGCTAGGGAACCACCCACATGTCTGTTCCTCAGCTGCCAGATGTTGGCACGGGATTGCCCCGGACTGGGTAGGCAACTGGCCAAAAATGCACACACCCCAGAAGATTCCGGGCACACATCCCAAACCAATGGCCACCCATTCACGCCAATGTGAACTACAGTGGGCCAACACTTCTGTTTAGCCCTTCCATTCCCTCTGTGTGGCAGGCGCCATAACTTCCCATCATTGCAGGGTGCTTGGGGCACAGTCATCCACCCACAAGTCTGTTGCAGCCCTACCCCTACCAGGGGCATTCAGGTGGTGGGATGGCTCTCCACCTATGACCACATTTGGTCGGTGTCGTTCCCCGACCTGGAGACTGACAGTTGATGTTTCCCACCCTGCCCTGGACCAGGGAGCCACTGCACCACCAATATGTCTGCTTTCATCCATACTATGGGTTGAATTCAAAAGGAACTTGAAGGCAGGTATAAATTCTGTAATGTAGGTAGTCAATCAGAATAACATTTCACACAGGGTTATTTGTCCTTTGAATCTTCTATGCATTATTCTTTAGTTTCTCAGCATACATTTTCCCCATGCCAATACTACCTTCTATTAGAATCCTGTAGTGGAAGTGGAAGCGGGAACCTTTGCAACTCATCTCTCTGACTGACATGGTGGGGGGAAGTCACCGTTGTTGAGGGTGGGATCGGGTGGAAAAGGTTTCAACCTGTGGGAATTTGCAGTATGTGGGTACCGCCAAGGATCCAGCAAGTCTGAGCTGTGCCCTATGACCCACAGTGTGAGCCCCAGTATACTGCTCTCTACTGATCAAATGTTCGGGGAGGTGGGCATGGCAGCTGCACCCACAGTGCAAGCCATTCATTCTGGGACTCAGAATGAATACCGAAATAACCCTCTTGTTCCCCTCCAGTCAGCTAATAGCCAGAGACTAGGGTTGTCCTACCCTTTCACACCACAAACTTTAATCCTGGCTTAGAAGAGGTTAGAGTCAGGATTTGTACTGTAGGGCAAAGATTAATCCTTCACTTAATCTCAGCCTCTTCCGCAGCCTGGATGAAATACAGGGTTTAGCAAGAGAAGGGAAGGAGGAGAAGTAAATTCAAATTTAAAGGTCAGGGCAAGCAAGAGAAGTTTTTCTTGTGGTTGGCATAGACCACCTAATCAGGCAGAGGAGATAAATGAGGCATACTTTGAGCAAATAGTAACAGCTTCTAAAATAAGAGGTAGTAAATGCCATTTTGACCTGCATTAACAGATGTGTCATATCCAAAACACAGGAGATAAATGTACCACTTTGCTCAGCACTTGTAGGATCCCACCTGGAATACTTTGTTCAGTTTTTGGACTGAAGGTAGGAACTTCCTAACTGTAAGAATTGTAATGGAGTAGGTTGTCTAAGGTTGTCATGGAATCTCCTTCCTTGGATGTTTTCAGATACTGTACAGACAAGCATTTGTCTGTAGTGATGTAGTAGGTAGAGAGGGCCTGCCTTGGAGAAGGTGGTGGGACTAGATGTCCCTTCCAATCTTCCAGTTCTATGAAGGGAGATGAAGTCAAATTTGAGTCCTGTGTGGGGTTCTCCCATTGTCTACCAGTAGCTCTTAATATTCATTTTCTGTCAAATCAAATTTGGTGGAAAGGCAGATCTTGCATAGATCTGGTGCTTTTTGAGTAACTTATTTTGAAATTGTGTATTTAGAACTTTAGCATACATTTATAGTTGAAGAAAGTTTATGTGCACTCTGATGGAGGGTTGAGTGCATACAAACAGATTAAGCTATTTGTTCCAGAAACATGAAAGCCTGATTGGTTGGTTGAAGCTGGACGTGCACATACTGATGCATTGTTCTGGGCTCTTGACTCTAAATTTGATGGATAAATGGAGGGACAGATGGATGCGAACCTGACTTATTGGAGGAGATGGGCTTGGATGCAAGTTTGATTGATGGGGATGGGCACACAAACCTATATGCTTTGGGGATAGAAAATAGATATGTTTTTTTGTTCCGTTTTGAGGTGTTTATTAATTTCATTTTTTCAGGTTCATTTTTAGCAATTTTCAGGTTCCCTATGCAGATGACTAAAAAAATGATGTTTTGTTGTTTGCAGGTAACACTCGTGTTACTTTCTTATATTTATAAAAAAAAATGATTTATATGTTAGTATAAGTTGTGCATTCTTATTATTGAACCCTGTAGTATTTACTCCATTTATATACCTCTCCCTGGCTCCTGATACAACCAAGAAAAAGGAATGTTACATATGTACACAAACTGCTCTGGGAAAGAGGGGAAATCAACATGAATTGACATAAAATGCCATTTCCAGTATTGTTCTATTGCATGTTGACTAAACATTTATTTATTTATGTATTTATTTATTTATTTTGTATTTAGGGCATATTGTCTGTGATTTTTGGTTAAACTAAAAAAATCAGAAGCCTTAATAATCTCATATATCATGGGGTGCCTCATACACAATTTTGGACAGAAAATATTTATTTATTTATTTATTTATTTACTTATAATAATAATAATGCTTTATTTCGGCCATAAGACATTTCAATACAACAACCAAACACAAATCAAACAAAGAGGCCTATCTTATGCCTATGCACCTGATAAGCCCCCCGCAGCAAATAAACCTGCGATGTAGATAGGGTGCCATAAGACCCCCCTAGGGGCAGTAACAAAGGCAACAAATAATAAATTTGCATGTAAATATGTCGCAGACTCAGTACCTATACTGCACCTAAGACTGATTGCAAAAAGGGGTGATTTCAGACATTACGGGGCCCGTTGGCCCCGTACCGAAATCACCCCATTCATTCCCCGCCAGGGTCATTCCATCACGCCATTACAGACATGCCGGGGGGATCCCGGTGGGGAATCTGGGAGGGGGCGGGGCCGTGCGGCGCAATGTG
>QEPC01010959.1:780847-800922 GCA_003113815.1 Sphenodon punctatus | reverse complement strand
AGGAGATAATGGTCCGTCCATGACAAGGGCACCGCCCTAACCTCCCCCACAACCGGACCCCCCACCTCAAGGCCAGAACCGAAGATCAGGTTGAGGGTATGTCCCCCCACGTGGGTCAGGCAGATAACCTCTTGGGACAGATCCATGGTTGCCATGACGGCCATGAATTCTCGTTCCACCCCAACAAGGCCGGTCTCGGCGTGAATGTTGAAGTCCCCCAGGACCAAAGTCCTAGAGGAGCCCAGCACCACCTCCAAGACCAGCTCTGCTAGAGCAGTAAGGGATGCCGCCGGACAGGAAGGGGCCCGGTATACCAGCAGCACCCCTAGCTTGCCCCCAGCCAAATCAAACACCACGTGAAGGGCCTCAATACCCATAATCTCCAGGACTGGATACCTCCTAACAGTGGATATCCACTGTTAGTGGGTAGGGATAGGGTTTCTGATGGGTGTGAGGTTTAAGAGTGTTTTTATAATTTTATAATAAAAATGTATTTAATATGTTTGATTTTATGTTTATTTTTATATGTATTTTTTAGAAAAGACAGAATATAAATTTAAATACATTAATAATCATTTATTTGGAATTGTAGGACTGTAGGGTTTTAAGGTACCTCAGGGGTCAACTAATCCAACTTCCTGTTCCAAAATAGGATTCCTTCTACCTATGGTGTGTCAGAGGGATAATTGCCACAACCTTGTGGCATAGCGTCTGGTTTCTTTGCTGCTCTCATTCCGTCTGCTAAGTCCCATCTGGGTGAGCTTTTCCAGGTAGCGAGGGGTCAGTCCAGCCTACCTCTGTCTGGATTTAGAGTTATTGAATGCACAGTGTGACTTGTTTGTGAATGTTTTTGCAGATAAAATTGCTCAAATCCACCACAGTTTTGACGCAACATTTTCAACAGTAGGTGAGCCAGAGGCAGTAGAAGCCACATCTTGTCCTGTTTTATGGGTGAATTTCAAGACGTGTCACCCTCAGATGTTGGGGATGCTCTTGGGACTGTTTGAGCCACTTATTGTGAATTAGATCCATGCCCGTCCTAGCTGGTTAAGGCCAGCTGGGAGACATTAGGGCCATTGCTGGCCGGGATAGTGAATGCTTCCCTTAGGGAGGGCAGGGTGCTGGACCACCTCAAGAAGGTGGTGGCACGGCCCCTGCTCTAGAAGCCATCATTGGACATTAATGCCCTGGCCACCTACCGGCCGGTCTTTAACCTTCCCTTTTTAGGGAAGGTTATTGAACGGGTGGTGGCTCAGCAGCTTCAGCATCATCTGGACCGGGCCAACTTTCTTGATCCCTTGCAGTCTGGCTTCCATCCAGGTGATGGCACGGAGAGAGTGCTTGTGGCCTTGGTTGACGACATCTCCTGAGAGTTGGACCAGGGTCATTTGACCCTGTTGATTTTATTAGATCTCTCGGATGCATATGATACCGTTGATTATGCGTTTTTGGTGACTTGGCTGCGGGACCGGGCAGGGATGAGCAGGACTGTTCTTGAATGGTTCCACTCTTTCCTGGATGGGAGAACCCAGAGTGTGGTGCTGGGGGATTATTCATCTTCTCTCCAGGGTCTCAAATGTGGAGTCCTGCAGAGTTCCACATTATCCCTCTCCTGTTTAATGTGTAATGCAGCCTTTGGGGGAGGATGTCACAGAATTTGGTGTAAGGTGTCATCAGTATGCTGGGTGTCATCAGTATGCTGATGACGCCCAACTATATCTCTTGTTTTCATCAGACCCAGGTCCGACAGTCTCAGTGCTTACCTGGTGTTTGTCAGCTGTGGGGGATTGGATGAGGATGAGCTGCTTGAAGTTAAATCTTGACAAGATGAAGGAGATGATTGTGGGGAAAGCCAGGGGAGTGATGGCCCCCATCATTGATGGCGTCCATCCTGCCCTGGTATCTCATGTCCGTAGTCAGGGGGTGCTCCTTGATCTGCAGCTCCGCCTGGATGCCCAGATGGCAGCTGTGGCAAAGGGTGCATTCTGTCAATTACATCTGTTACGTCAGCTTAGGCCCTGTCATCCATGATTTTATTACCTTATGATTAGACTTCCGTAACTCACTCTATGTGGGACTAAGCTTGGTGATGGTCCAGAGACTGCAGCTGGTGCAGAATGCAGCAGCCCGTCTCCTGAAGGGGACGGGCCAACGCGAGCACATTACTCCAGTGCTCTATTCTCTGCACTGGCTGCCAATAGTCTTCTGGGCCCAATTTAAGGTGTTGGTGCTGACCTTTAAAGTCCTAAATGGCCTGGGACCCACCTACCTGCAGGACTGCCTCACCCCTGGATCTTGGATCGGCCAGGGGTGCCCTTCTTGAGGTCCCCTAGGTTTCCCGGCTGTTGACCAGGTAGGCTTCCTTCTGTTTTGGAGAACTTGGGAGGGCTGAGTTAGCTACCTGTTCTGTGACAAGCCAAATCAGAAGAGAATTAAAGGGAAGAGAAAGACAGGACAGAGGAGAAGTAGGAGGGAAAGGGTTTGGTTTTGGAGCACGAGAAGAGGAAGGGGGAAGAGAGGGGTTCAGTGGGGAACAGGGGAAAAGGGTTTCCTTGTCGTCTGCAGCCTTCTCTTCTGCCGCGCTTCTACCTACTTTCTCCTCTGTTCACAAGGAGAGCGAGGTGAGGTGTGGAATCATGCCAGATCTCAGACAAACTAGATAGAAAAAAGAAGCAAATTAATGTAGATGTTTGCATATTGAATGACATTTTAAATTTTGCTTCTATGTGGACCTCTCCCCCCAAAAAGAGATCCAGGACCCTCCTAATCTAAACACAGTGTGACTTCAGGCTTCATTGGACCTATAGAAGCCCTGTAACTCCTAAAGTCAAACACTGCATCTGGAGGTACAGTGGTGGTAGGGCCAGTTGGACTTGGTGTAGAGGCCCCTATGGCTGGGGTTCTGGAGCCCACATGATTTGTTGGGGGTGCCCTAAGATTTTAGGGTGCCCCTGGCTGTGGGCACACCCCTGCCCCCAAGGAGAGGTTCCTCCCAATGAATGCCCACTGTACCTCTCCTTGGGGGCAGGGGCGGGTCCAAAGCTGCGGCGCCTACTCTTAATAACTAACTACGTCTAAACTACATAAACTAAACATTTTTAAAGAACTACCATGTCTAAACTACATAAACTAAACAATTTTAAAGGACTCTAACAAGTGTCTACCTATTTATCCTTTTTTTGTTATGCACTAGCACTTTGTTGCTCGCTCTGTGTCCCTGTGTCTTCTTGGGGGCAGGGGCAGGCCCATGGCCAGGGTGGGGACACAGAGCGAGCAACAAAGTGTTAGTGCATACTGCTAAACTACTTCTACTTCTAAACTACATTAGGACCAAAAAAATTCTAAATTCTAACAAATTTCTAAACTACTTCTAAACTACGTTTTGACCATCAATTTTAAAGAACTCTAACTAGTGTTAAACTCTAAACAGTTTAACTGTTTAAACTGTTTACAGTTTAACTGTAACATAAGACCTAACTTTTTAACTCAACTTTTTTAACTTAAGAAGGAAGCATACTTATCTTTACCGTAGGATGTCCTCTGCTGGCTCTCATCCTCACACTCGCAGCTGCCAGAAACGCCTCCCTCCGCATTGTGTGCCGTCGACGTCATGAGGTGCCCTTTGGGTGCTGGGTTTATTCATGGTGTTGGTTCTGCAGTGCCATTCCTCTCTGTCCTTGAAGAAGCCCAGGAAGCATTACTTGGGTGCAGTGTCCACGCTGACATGGGTTTCCCTAATAAGGACAAAGACCATGCAGGCTGGAGCTGGATGGATGCAACACAGTTCTTCTCATTATGTGGGTCTCCCCTCCTTCTAGTCTTCATACAATGGAGAGTCCAGATCATCACCTCTTTACTTGGGTGCAGCATCCATGTTGGCATGGGTCTCCCTAATAAGGACAAAGACTATGCAGGCTGGAGCATGATGGATGCAACACAGGTCTTCTGATTGTGCGGGTCACTGTCCAGAATAGATCATCTTCAGGTCTGGTCAATGCCTGTACTGGAAATTTGCTTGCCGTTCCTTGGGTTGTGCAAACAGATCTATTGTTTTGTTTTTGAAATCTGGAATGTCCCTGACCATGGCTTGCTCAATAGACAGCATTGCTAGAGCATTCAGACGGTCTTCTGTCATGGTACTTCTCAGAAAGGTTTTAATTCTTTTTAGAGCTGAGAAGCTTCATTCTGCTTCAACAGTTGTGAGAGGCGTTGTCATGACAATCTTCAGCAGTTTAACCACCTCTGAGAAAGATTTGTCTAAGTTGTCCGTGGTCAACACAGCAAATAGCGCAGAGGCATCTTTGGTGGAATAGAATTCTGACCTGTCATACAAAGTCCCAAGCTCACTCCTCAGTCGGTCTCGCTCCAGCATTGGCTAGGCTTGGGTTGCCGCATTAAATGCTTGGATGGGAAAGCGTTCACTGTGCCTTTGAAACAAAGTCCTCTGCACCAAAGTTGCACTCTCTAGATGTTTCATGAATTGAAATCTGTCACTTCATGAGAGATTATAATATCACACACTTCCACAGCGATCTGTTCTAGCGTGTCCAGGCTAGGTGCACTTTTGCCCATCTGAGCGTTCTCCAGCAGCTCCAAGCGCAGAGTTCCAATGGAGTCCCTCACTTTATCAATGGCTCTTACAAAGTCAGTAGTATATCTTTGAATATCTACAGAGTCAATGTTTGTTTGTTTTTGAGCTCCTTGTAAAGTATGTCCATGTGCGGCATGATTCTGTGGAACATGGACAAGAAGTAGAGGAACTCCACATCAGATTCCAACATGTTCATGTATGTCCTGGCCTCAATACCAGTCTTGGCATCACAACTATCTAGTTGTATTTGTTCAAAGCACTCGACCAGGTCCTCTCTGTGCTCATAGATGATCTCGACTGTCCGCACGTTGAAGTTCCAGAGAGTTTTAGCTACTTTGGGGAGCCTTCTCTTCACCACCGCATCCAGAATGTAAGTCCTTTTTGGAGACGAACTGAAGAAAGCAGGAATACCAAAAGACTTTGAAAGACAATCCGTACTTGCCTTATTTGGGATACGGCTTGCTGCACAATAAGGTTCAGCTGATGGGCAAAACAGTGAACAAAGTGTGCGTTCGGGTATACAACCCTTATCTTCCTCTGGACTCCACCATGCTCTCCATGCATCACGCTCACTCCATCGTAGTTCTGAGCTATGAGTTTCTGTTTGTCAGAGTCCCTTGGGACAGGAACACTGAGGTTTTCAAGCAAGACTCAGTGATTGTTTCTGCACGGGAGTCTATCAAGTGTGTGAATCTGAAAAAACGTTCCACGGTTGAACCCCTGCCATTAATGTAGCGGAAAATCATGACAGACTGGCAGACGGTTGAGACATCAGTGTTGTCATCAGCTTCGATAGCCACAAAATCTGCATTTTTAATTTCATTAATTATGTGGTCACAAGCAATTTGCAGCATGCAGTCCAGGAGTTCGTTCTGCATGGTTTTCAAAGTTCCCTTGAAGACAGCTGCAGTCTTCAATTGTTGCTGTAGCGTACTGTCAGCTGTGGCAAGTAAATCTATTGCACCTCGAAAAACTCCATGATTGACAGATCCCTCGCTTTCATTATGTCCACACAGCGCCAATTCAAAGGCACCACAGAACTTTATGCAGTCTATTATTCTGAAGAGGATGTATCTATTTAGATCCATGTCCTCATTGTGTTTCCTTACAGACACACGGTAGCCTTAATTGAGTCTCTCGGCGATGTTTGTTTTTCCCAACTGTGACAGGTTTAGGCAGTAGTCAAGGTGACTTTCTTTGCCTTCTCAGACAGGTGCTTAATTTCCTTGAATCCTGTCTTTGTCCATGCTGCGTCACCACCAAACAGCAGGCAAGGAAAACAGAACAACGACTTCTTGGAAACACTGCCACATAGCCACCAGACCTTCTCGTACCAGGATGTGTGGAACCTGTGTGTATAGCCTTTCCCTCTGTTCTGTGCAGCTTGTTCAATTTGCAGTTCTGGACGGTGAGGTCCCATGTCTTTGATCTGCAGTTTATTTTCATAAGTCAGCATGGTGAATGGCTTCGTAAGAAGAGTGTCCACGGTATTCATTTTTGAAGTATAGGCTCTGACCAAAAAAAGAAGAAAAAAAGAAAAATAGGAATTTGGCACTAGCAGCACTCTCTCAAAGATATTAACCCCCCCAACCTTGCCTTTTGTCCACTGAATTTTTATGTAATCCACTGTCCCATGCAAAATTAACCCAGACAGTAACAAAAACCAATTTATTGAATACTTTATTTAGAATCAATTTTTAAAATTTAATATTTATCCTACACTTCGTCTTTCTGGGGACAAGAAGAAACCACCAGAGACAATCAATTAGAGCCTCCATTAACTTACATAGTATGTGTACAGTGTTAAAGTCTTCAATTGTGTTGATTAATGCTTTCTCGGAGTGCTTGAAAGAAATGTAACTGTTCCGCTCTTGATAGATGGACTCCATCTACATCAAACAGGGATATCTGATGTCTTGAGAACCTATGCCAGATTGTAGTAGCCCTCCTTACATGACGCAGGAAAGCATCCATTAGTCGGTTCACATTTCTCATCGATTTCCTCAACCGACGAAGTGCACCAGAATCAGTCGGGCTTGGCCTTGCATTCCTATTGACTGCTCTTTCAATTAAATCTGACACCAAGATGTTGCTCCTTGGAAAGGAGTGGCTCATACGGCGCAGGTCACGTCTCATAGCAATCGCCAACTCTACATTAGTGAGGTCGCCACATCATTTCCACCACAGTGGATCACGATTCCCATTGGAGGTGGAACATCACATCTCCTCTGAATCCTATCCAACACTGGAACGATCTTGTGCCATCTCATGCCTCCTCTTACGAACCACCGGATGTCATAAATCTGGTTGTCTGAGGAAAAGCTAAGCCCCTCTTCACAGACAAACTGCTCCAAACGGCGAATGTAGGAATCGCCAATGATACAGATAACTTCTGCCATACTTTGGATCAGGATGCAAACACAATGACAGTGCAATCCACAAGAGTAGCACAGACACGAGAGATAGGGACTAACTTGAAGGTACTGCAGAGAAATGGTACAGAATTGCCGGTGTTACAGTACTAAACCAGGCCCCTCCAGGCCAGCATTTCTAGTAGCAACACGACCAAATGTCTGTCCATGCACACAGCAGGCCTGCTTTTAACAGTTTGGCCCCTTTGGGGGCTCCATTTCAAGCAACCCTGGCCCCTCCAGACCAGAATTCCTACAACCCACACCATCAAATGTCTGCCCATGCACACAGGCCCCTCCTCCAGTTCACCCACAGCCTCATTGCCCAACCAGACTCCCCGTGTCCCCCCCCCCACTCTCCTCCCCCGTGTCTTTTGGTGCACCCATTCCTCCCACTTAGGGCTGCCATAGACGCAAATTTTTAGAGGACACTTATGAGATATGCAGGTTGCAGGGCTGTATTGGAACCAATACAGCCATGCAACCTGCATATCTCATAAGTGCCCTCTAAAAATTTTAATCTATGGCAACCCTACATTGCCCAGCCAGAGTCCCCCCCACTCCCCCAGTGCACCCCACTCCACACCACTCCCTCCCCCATGTCTCCAAGTTCAACCAACTCCCCCTCCGCCACCCCACCCCAAGGGTTACACAATCATATTTTATCCAGCAACCTCCAGCTTACAACACACACCATCAACAATTACAATTCATATTTAAAGCATACTATAACTCACAATTAAAAAAATTAATTAAAAATATACCAAGACAAGTCCCCCTCCTGGCCCAGCCCCCAGGCCCCCCCCAAAAGCAAAGGCCAAGCCCAAGCCCAATCTGGGTACCCAATGTACTCACCACCAGGACTGAGGAACAGGCTGAGCTTCGGGCAGCATCTTCTTCCCCACTCGAACAAGGACAAGATGATGCTGGTCTTCAACGATGATGGATTGGACCCACTTGGCACTGCCAAGTGCGTGGCCGTGGCACACTACACTACCTACCTAACTTGCTTCCTTGATGATTATTAAAAATAATAAAATACTATCTAACTAAATCTACACTAACAGTGACTGTGAGTGAATTGAATTTGATCCTGGATTGAAAAATATTCAGCTGGGATGGCCAACTGCAAACTCACTCTCTCTCAAGAAGAACCAACTCACAGAATGAATCAGACTCAGAAAGAGAGATAGAGATAAAATGGCACCCGTGGAATTACCTTAAATATGCTCTCTCAGTCTCTGCAGCAGGTAACCCCCACCCTCTCACACCACGTGAGAGGAAAAGCCTGTGCAGAGACACTGCATATAGACTTGAAAGTAAACTTTAGTCACACAAGCACTCTCTCTCCACACACTCCCCCCACCCCAGTTCCAACGGCCAGCCAATAGCACACACACATGATGATGATGATGATGATTGATGATTGATTGATGGCTGCTCCCCCTCCCCCGGGTGCCAAGGGCAACAGCCCAAATTGCATTTTGAGCTGCCGCTTTCAGCCCCCATAGAAATTAATTGAACAGTGCCCCTGCGAGGCTGCCATGCATTGCAGTATGCATGCTGGATGGGGCCCCGAGCTGCCCAATGCGCGTTCTGATAAAGTTTGCCCCTTTCAGGGTTCCGTGTGACTGTCTTCCCCTGACCCCCTCTCTCCTGAGTCCATCCTCCCCCTCGTGACCTGCCTGTAGTACTGAGAACGTGTGGCGGTGGCACTATGCAAGGGAATGTGTGGTGTGCGCATGCGTGAGCAAGGGAACAAGCTCATGCATGTGCACACCACATCAAACCCAGAAGTTTGGTGCTTTGGCAGCACACCACCTGCCGGGGCTCTCAAACACCAGTCTGGAGTCTGCACCGCCAGTGGGCTGGGAGTCGGGACACAACAACTTTGTTCAATAAGTAATTTAAAATTTTTATTAATGTTTAAACGGGACAGTGGCTAGTAGGGGCAGTGCCCCTGGTTCCCTACGGCTAGCACCGCACCTGGTATTGTTTTTTTAAATTAATAAATAATGTTGATTTTAAATGGTTTTTATTATATGTTTTTAGAATGTTGTTAGCTGCCCCGAGATGCTTGTAAAAAGGAGGGGGTGGCATATAAATTTATAAATAAATAAATAAATAAACCTTCTTTGGCAATGAGCAATGCCTTAGATTGCGGAGATTACCAATACAACAAGGGAAAACAAGCAGCAACTCTCCTGTTTGATTGTGTTAGTGGCCAGTGAGCTGCCAAGGAGGATAAGGATAGTGCCATTTCACAAAGTACACTACCGAAGAAAAGTATGACAGTGAAGGTGGACCCTTGTGCGTGTGCTTTTAAGAGAGAGATCACTGCATTTCACCAGTGAAGAGATTTTTCTTTTCCCATTTTTCTCCCATGCAAATTAGATCGATATATACCCCTGAAGAAGGGTCATTTGGACCCGAAACGCAGAGTTTCTTTGGATAATATGAGATTGCATTTGTTTATTTTATATTTATAATTGTATTTTATTTATTTGTTATAGTAAATTGTTATCATTTTTCCATAAGCAGCCTTGTTTTATTATGGAGATTAGACAAAGCAATATTTTTGTCTATTTCGTTCACCTTTTACCTGTACGTTTGACAGTGCATATGTAATTTTTCACTCTTTTCTCTTGAAAGCTAGCTAGTCGCTTTCCCATTTGTCTGGGTCTTTTATACCACATGCAGGTGAGGATGAAACTTCAATATGGAAAAACATAACTTAAAGGGGACAGTCATCCTGCTTGTTGAGACCTTTTATTGATCATTTAAAGACACTGTATAGATTTCAAGATGGGTGGGTCCCTTTAAAACATAATATATAGTTTAAAAATTGGATTTATATCCCCACAAAGAGCTTATACCCTCCACAGTGTAAGTACCAGAAGTAAGTCACCAGTGTAATCCAAAAGTACTAGAGACAGTCTAGCATGCATTATGCACACATTCAATAATACAAGATGAACACTTGGCATCTGATTATTCAAATGCTCTGTGCTTCTTTTAGCATTGCAAACATTTGAATCAAAACATCTTCATCTCCCCACTCATAACATTACATAACCCACTAGTCTGAAATGTCTTTCAGAGAGGTCAAAGCAGAGTGTTGCACAATGATAAGACATGCCATAATATTTTCTTTAAGCTGTAAAACTGCTTTGATCTCATCCAATTTAGCCTGATGAAATGGGCTTCGACAGTTCCATTACACATCAAGATTGCTGTACATTAGTAAAATGCTTGCATAGAAGGCCTCATAAATAAATAACACAGAAGTTTTAAACAGAGAGCTGGGGAAACATCTTCCAAGAAAATCAAACTGGGGAAACCTAAAAAGACACGTCTAACTGGAAATTCACCCCGTCGCAGATAAGTGATGGAAAGCAGAAGGCAAACGTGAATATAATAACAGATAGCCTGTTGGGATACAAAGTTTCCACGTTCTCCTGTGCATTATATTCTCAATCTACAGTTCCCAAACTAGTCCACTGAGATGATGTGCCTAACTAATTTTTCCTGTTTTTCATTTCTGCAAAGGGGAGAAATCCACTTTGACTGTATGTGTGAGCCATTCAACAGGCAACCAAGCTTAGAGACAAGTTAAAACCCTCTTGGCGTATGATACACTCTGGCACTGTTCAATTTGTGCCTGTAATTAAGGTATAACGTTAATGGAAAGCAAGTTTGTGCTTCCATTGTGCTTCCCAGCACTGACAGAAAAATGCCGAGCTGAGGCTGAGATGTTTATTTTTGAAGCAGTTACAAATTGTTATTGGAGTGAAAACTTGCATACTATTAGTGCTATCTCTCTGCTAGCAAATGTTAAACTTCCAAAGCTTCTAAAGCAGCTGCTTCGAGCCTCCTTCTCCCCCACCATCCCCACTTCCTGCCAAAAGTAATTAAACTTGGTGGCTAAATTGATTCCAGTTTATTAATCATTGCTATTATTATTAATTTCCTTAGGACTCCAAATGTGTCATATGCTGTACTAATAGACACCAAGACAATATCTGTCACAAAAGGCTTGCCCTTTGAAAATATAAATAATCCAAAAGGAAATCTAAAGCTTATGTTAAATTTTTAAACCCAAAGCTGGATTTTGTCGTCTTGCTGAAAGATATTATACATGGTAGCCAATAGTGTAACCAATATGTAATGAGTTCTAAGAAAACATACCATTACATTATTCTGTAGTAGTGTACTACTTCTTCATAAATGGTGGTATTGTTTTCTCTATAGGTATAGTACCTATAGAGATTATCTATATAATAATAATAGTAATAATAATTTTTTATTATTATTATTATTATTATTATTATTATTATTATTATTATTACATTTATATATTGCCAGCAGTGTACCTGGAGCTTTACAATGGTTATTACTAGAGACAGGTCCCCTCCAGTGGGTTTACAATCTAAGAGCGACAAGGATGAGGGAACACAGACACTCCCCCATTTATTAAGGATGGGGAACTGAGGCTGAGAGGTTTGATAAAGTCTCATGAAAGACTCTTGAGGAAATTAAAGAGTCATGGGATAAGAGGCAGTATCCTGTCGTAGATTGGCAACTGGTTAAAAGATAGGAAGCACAGAGTAGGACTAAATGGTCAGTTTTCACAGTGCAGAGAAGTAACTAGTGGAGTGCCCCAGGGATCTGTACTAGGATTGGTGTTGTTTAATATATTCATTAATGATCTGTAGAAGGGAGTAAAGAGTGAGGTGATCAAATTGCAGACGACTCAAAGTTTAGGGGTGTGCATGTTGTTTTCATTATTACAATAACGATAATGAAAACAATTGTTGTTTTTATTTTTGTTATTGCAATAACAAAAACGACATCTGAGAATAATGAAGATAATTAAAACAACTGAAAATACCAAAAACAACAACAGAATATCGATAACAGTAATGATAATTATATAGATACCAATAACGATAACGATATTGATACCGATATCAATATCAAAAACGATAACAAAAACGATAACAAGAAACAAAACTGACAATGTCGTTATCATTGTCATTATTAGTGCTGTGGTAGTTGGGTTTTGGAGGGAAAATGTAGACAGGGGAGGAGGGAGCAGACATCTCGGAGTCTTAACAGGGTTGAACTCTTGAACTGTGCCTTTGTTGGGAGGGGCGAGCAGCTCAGCAGTATCTGATGTATGTATCCCTGGCCAATGAACAGCACAAGCAGGCCCCAGCAGTCTCATGATGAGGAACAATAGTTTCTTGCAACCCAGGTTAACACAAGACACAGGGAGGCACTCTGAGACAAAAAGCTTCCTGTCTTAATTACTGTCTGAAGGAAGGGAGGAAAGTCCATGTGTGGCACCCCCCTGGGCTGTCCAACCCAATCATGAGCGCAACCCACAGCCCCCTCAGTGGAGACATACAGCACGGAATATTCTGATGGCAACCCACACCATTAACTGGATCACCAAATTAGGCAGTCACTTAACTGAAAATACTTGAGTATTTTCAAAAACGCTTATCAAAAACGTTTATCAAAAATGCTTGGAGGTCAGAATCCTGTATGGAAACTTCAGAATTGCAAAACAAATGGGGACTACCCACCTCCCCACTGGAATAACACCCCTGTTGGTGGTCCACCCCCTCCCCGCATCAGCTAAGCAAGCAAACTACCAGCTACGTAGTTTTTTGCACTGGGCCATCTGCCACAAGGGCAATGCCTAAGTCGGATGACTATCACCCACCAATTACTGGATATCAAGGCAAGCCGCTAACCCAACCCGCAAATCTTTAAGATAAATGTTATTTCTTCTCCAGGAAATGTGGACTCCACCTCTCCCGAATAACTCCTCCTCCTCCAACCTAATGAGCAGCATGTCGATTACAAAACCATCCATCGCCCTGATCCACTTTCCCACTATTCACTTTCCTCCTGGCCTTATCAACTACAAGTGGAAAAACTGAACCCATCCATGACCTCCTGGGTAAAATATTGATCCAACCTAGCTGAACTGATTTGTTCAGGTGCCTGATCTCCCACAAATCTGCCACTATCTTAGATAACTCAACTCCAGACACTGATGATGTCATTTCCCCCCAAATGTAAGATGAGAATGTCGGGTATAGATCCAGACACCTTGGGTGTCATCCCTTTACTGTCAAACCAAGTGATACTAACACCCTCACCCAAAGCTAGGTCATGTGAAATATGCTGATGAGACACCTGAATGTGGGCCCAGAACACCAGGCTGTGACCAAAAATCCAAATCTGAGTGTGATTAACTGTCGCAGATCCGTTCAACAAAAAGAAACAAGTTAGTAAATATCAAGTAAACAGGTTTCAGAGCCCATCCCGCCCCAAAATCATGGTCTGACATATCTCCTGTAAGCCCTAGACCTCCACCTGCCAGTTTCCTGAATCTGGGATGCAGATATACCTGCATCAGAGGTCGTAGTGGCCACCCCAATTCTAAAGGAGTGGGACTCAAATTGTTCCGGCAGCAGTCCCAAACCCACCAACGCTATCTTTAATACAACAGTTAATTGATATCGCATGAAAGGTGTGCCATCAACATGCACAAAAAGAGGGCTTGACTACACCAGACAAATAGCCATATATTCCCACAAAGCAGTTACAGGACACAGAGCTGGATCTGCAGATACCAGGAGCCTCAAAAAGGTCTGCCTCCCCCATTGGTCAGTCTTTTAATGCTGCAGATGCAGAACCAACACCCGACCTTCCCAACTCACATCCTGTGCTATTAAAGCATGAACTATAGGACCCCTTCTAGATGTCTGTACCAATTCCCTATCCTTAATGCCCCCCAAAAAGCTATTTAAAATGCTGCTTTGAGTAGAGGAACTTTCATTCTGGACAACAGATATGTTTAAGAGAGACCAAAATAGTTTGAAGTAACCTCAGAGTAATAGGACAATGAGGGTCCAATGACACCCCTTCCTCTTTCAACCAGCCCTCCATCACCCTCCTGACAAGAAAAGAGATCGTGGACAGTCAGCCAGAAATAGTCCAAGCTCCAAGTCCCCTCCTATGCAAAGCTAATGCAAAACTTAAGACCCCTTCCTGTCTCGGGGGGGGGGGGGGCTCCTCCAACCCACCTACCCACTCTCTAAACCTCTGAAATTCTCCAAACCACAACTGGTAGCTGGCCCGAATGGAAGGGGCTAATGATATGCTCATGGCCTTGTCTACTTCTCGACACCAAGGCTCCACAGGTGGGGCGGAATCTGTACCGGCAGCTCCACCGCCTTCGGTGCTAACTCCCTGAAGCACTTGTTCTGGAATAGAGAAAGAGAATCAGCAATTAAATTGTCTACTCTGGGTACATGGTGAGCACTAAACAGTATGTTATTTGCCAGACAAATCCTCACCAATGCTCTAACTAACTGCACAGCCCTTGTTGACTTAGAGGACTGGGAATTCAAAACCTACACAACACCATGTTATTGCACCAAAAGAGCACAGTCCTATTTCAAAAATCTTCATGCCATAATGCAACAGCTACCAGGAGAGGAAAAAACTCTAAAAAGGTCAAGTCACACAACAGGCCTAACTCTCCCCATTCTGCAGGCCAAGGCTCAGCACACAACTGACCCCTAAAAAACACACCAAAACCAATGCCCCCGGTGGCGTCAGAGTACACCTGCAAGTCGGCTTGTAGCCTCAGCTTCTCCCTCCAAAAAGAATCCCCATTTAAACTTCCCCCAAACTCCTGCCAGACCTGCAATTCTTCACGCATCTCCCTATTAGCCCTAATAAAGTGATGGGGTGCACGAGCATCTGCCGATCCCCTTTACAACTTATCCAAAAACATCTGACCAGGAGCAACTACTTTACAGGCAAAATTCAAAGAACCCAACAATGATTGCAATTCCCTCAGTGTAATCTTTTTGGCACCTATCACATGCAAAACCTGCTGCCGAAGCGACACCAACTTCAACTCTGGGAGCCATGAACATTCAGCCACAGTATTCAGCTCAATCCTTAAATAAATCAACACAAGAAGGGGGCCCTCAGTTTTCTCATGAGCCAATGGCAAACCCACCTTGGTTGCCATAGTATGGAATGTGGCAAGCAAAGCCGCACAGTCAGTAGTGCCTGCGTTCCCTGAAAACATGAAATCATTCAGATAGTGTGAAGTATGGCCATCCCTAGTACAGTGCTGCACTGCCAATTCAAGCATTCTGCTAAAAGCCTCGAAGGCAGTGTAAGAAATTGCTCAGCCTATAGGCATCACCTTTTTGAAGTAAAAAAACCCTCAAATTTAAAACCCAACAAGTCAAAATCATCAGGGTGCATAGGAAGGAGCCAGAAAGCGTACTTAATATCACATTTAGCGAGCAAGTCAACATACGCACTGCAGAATTGAATGACAAATACCTAACCGAACAGATAGATGGGTCAATGGCGTCATTAGCCAAACCCCCCTTTGGATAGGAAAGATGGTGGATCAAGCAAAATTCGCCAGGAACCTTCTTGGGTATAATACTCAAAGGCGATACCTTGAAATCAGGCAAAGGAGGTGCAGTAAACGGACCTGCAACCCTACCCTCACCAACCTCCTTGGCAACCTTCACACATGCCACTTCCTCCAATCCCCACAATGAAGGCAGATTGGGAGATACAGTCACAAACTGGACTCCGACCCACCCTAAAAGATATCCTGAACCCCTCAGTAAAACCATTCAACAAATAAACTGTATTCCGCAGAACAGGATCATCCCTGAACCAATCCCATAAGATTTCCACCCTAATTGGAGTTGGCATCCTTCGTCTGAGAAGTCTGAAACCCAGAACCACCCTTTCCTGAGCCTGGCACGTCTGCGCCCCACCCTCTCCCCCTTGCTTGCTTGTTTCTTGGGCAATACAAGGCAGAATGGCATCCCAAACATGCTGTGCAATCGTGTTGAAAACAACACGGAACGCACAAACACTTTTCATTGTAATCGTAACACTTTTCATTCCCCTTTTCATTGTAATCGTAACAGGCCAATGACTACTTCCCACTGTCAGTTCTATCAGTATCTGCCATATTACAAGACCCCATGTCAACACATGACCACTGTCTGCCCAAGCCTGTGATGTATTTTGAAACATACATTCAAGCCACAATTCCCCTACATGCATATCCCAACACATGCCAGGGTTAATGTCCCCCTCATTCTAAACGTCTTATCATACCTAAGCCACCCCAATCCTTAAAACATGTCGAATGCCCAGTGAACAATATTGAACTGTTTAAGCATTGATGATGCACTCCAAGGCTGTGCCTGAACAACGACCCCCATATAGATGGTATAAGCAGACAACCAGTTCCAGTTTCTTTCTGCTTTAGGTTACTTATCCTTTTCTTGCTCCCTCTTATCCTACTTTTCGGTGGGATCAGGCACTGGTTCCCTAAAAAGGAGGGAGAATATATCAGTATATTCCCCCATCCAGATCTTCTCCCAGGTGGCTTGAAGGAGATGCTAGCCTGCGTAGGGGATCACCAAGCCAACAAATTGTTGAGGGTGCCCAGAACTAACCACCGGAGCACTGCCACTCACAAATGCCCCTACTCCCTGCCCAGAGGGGCCTTTCCACACCAGTACAACTGGCCAGGAGACCAGTAAAGGGTGGGGAACCAGGCCTTCACTGTGGCACCTGAGAACCATCCCAATGGAACCCTTGGCCCTTAACATTAACCTGGACTTGCTGAGGGGAACCCGGGAGGACATCTGACATCAAAGAAACCGATCCTGAAAGTGTAGGCTGAGATATACTGCCATCCTGCACCATGCCACCAGGGGGTACCTGAAACCCTCCAGACTGAGCTGCATTGCCACAGTGAGCTACACCAGCAGGGGGGCACCTGAAATACTCCAGTAAAAGCTGCATTGCCACCCTGAGCTACGCCAGCAGGGGGTACCTGACACCCTCCAGCCTGAGCTGTATGCCGGCCCTGATTCACTCCAGCAGGAGGAACCAACAGCCCCGCAGAGCTCCCCAACTGCACATGTCCACCAGCCCCATGCTTCAAAGCAGCATGCTCCATCCCCCAATGTGGCCAGCCTGGGGCCTTCCCAGCATAATATGCACACCCTGCTGCAAAGAAGCAACCACCTCAGTACCATGTGATACACCCGTAACAGGCAGTTGCCCATGCAGCACCCCCAAAGAAGGACCTTCCACAGTGGCTACATATTGCTCCTCAGTGTGCAAACTCAAACCCTGGGATTAAAAGGAGGGAGCCCCATCATCCTCAGCAGGCAACTCCTCTTGCCCCCAAGCGTATTCAGGCCACCCCCCATAACTAGGCCAGAAAACTCACCCAGTTGATACACAGAGTTACAGGCCCCAGCTCTGTCCCTCTCCAGGGCTGCGATGTGGCGACTTCCTTGGCATTACAACCTAATGCAGCCCTCACCCCCAATCTTGAAAAGCTGGCAATCTTCCTATCCTCAGGCCCTCTCATCAAAATCCCTTCTCCCCTGTTCCACGCCCACAGCCAAGGCCAGAAGCATATGAAGTCTGCCTGGGCCCGGACTGATCCCCCAAACTGGCAGACACACCAGGGTTTACCTCCTCCTTGGTGCCCGAGCAGTAAGAAGGATGCGCCCGGCCATCTGATTCCTAGGAAGAGGACCCCCTGGGCTGCATGGCTACTCAAGCCACCCTGAGATTTTATTCTCGGCCCGGAGGGGGCCGACCTCTTTGTCTTACCTACCATGCCAGCAACGCTAGTGAAACTGACTGCCTCCGACGTGAACGGCCTCCACTGAAGCTCTACTTCCTAACGCCTCAGCAGAAGCTTCCCAACTGCCCTCTCTAGGCAAGTGAGCTCAAATTCAACTAGGGAGATGTTGTTCTCATGAGATCTCCCTTCTATTGAGCATGCGGGAATACTGAGGGCCTTCGGGCCACATCTGCTATCCCTGCGCTCCACCCATTGCTCCTTTCTCCCACTCTCAGTGGGAGAGGGGAACAAATAACCTTAGCTTTTAAAAAAATATTCTTTCAGACTCATGAAATTCAAAACCACAATGACATCACAGTGATCAAATATTGCATGCAGTTCTTGATCCCCTCCTTTTAAAAAATTGGCATTTAATGAAATGTCTCTTTTGAAAACAAAATAGAACTGAACCAATTAGGGGTTGATTTTACTAATTTAGTTTTGGAAACAAATGCTTTATCAAATATCTGACTTCGAAGTTGAAACAATTGAAGTGTTTGCAAAATTCCTGTCAATGGCTTAATTTTTTTTTTAAAAAAGCTAAACTAAACTAAACTGCCTAACTGAGTCAGACCAATGGTTCCTCTTAGGCCAGTATTGTCACAACCTGACATGGCAGCAGGGCTTTCAAATTTGGGTCCAAATCCGGTTCTTCCAGGGTCTCCGGCAGAGGTCATCCCGGCATGCTACCCGAGACTCCTCCAAGCCCCCAGCAGAGGCCTCCCCCAGGTGTGCTACACCTGGAGATGGTGTAGATGCCAGGGATTGAACATGGGACCTTATACATGCAAAACACATGCTCTTACCACTTGAGCTATGGCCCCACCCCCCTAGTTCACACAACACTTGTTTAGGGTGTAAAAAATTGAGATGTTGTCCACTTTCCCCCCCATTATCTGCAGTGTCACCTGCTCATCTGTCATGATCACCAGATGTTCATTCCGGGGCCGCCCCAGATGACGGTGTCATCCCAGGGAAGGCTGATGACACAGTGCAGGTGAATATTTGGGAAAGATTGATTGATTGATTTCATTTCAGTTTTCTTTTATCCTACAACCCTCCTGCTCACAGAGCAGCTTGGTGTGGCTCACACACAGAGTCAACAATTCATAAATAAAACAATTCACAATTTAAAATTAATTTAAAATACTAAAAATATACTAAAAGGGCAGAACCAATCCCCCCCTTCCTTAACCCACCACATCCTACCCGTCTCCCTCTCCAAAGTCCCAGCGGAATAGCCAGGTCTTACACTGTCTTCGGAAAGAGGGGAGGTCTGGGACCAGGCAGGCCTCCATCAGGAGGGAATTCCACAGCCTAGGAGCAGCCACTGAGAACGCCTTCCCCAGCTTCGCCACTGGGGAAACCCGGGGAACTTCGAGTCGGGCGTCCCCAGCTGACCGCAGGGGCCGCAATACAACCCGCGGCCTGAGGAGGTTCCACAGGTAAACAGGGCCCAGGCCATTTAGGGTTTTATAGATCATTACCAACACATTGAATTGGGTCTGGAAGATAATGGGCAGCCAGTGCAGGGAATGGAACACTGGTATAATGTGCTCGGGATGACATGTCCCTGTTAGGACATGGGCCACTTTATTCTGCACCAGCTGCAGACTCCGGACCATCCCCAAGGGTAGCCCCACGTAGAGTGCATTACAGTAGTCTAGTCTAGAGGTAATAAAGACATGGATGATGGTGGCCAGATCGGAGTCCGAGACATATGGCCGCTGCCGTCACACCAGATGTAATTGCCACAGCCTCCACTTGGGAATCCAGGCGGAGCTGTAAATAGAGGTGCACTCCCAGACTATGAACCTGAGTGGCTAAAGGGGGGAAAACCCCATCAATGACAGGACCTACCACCCCCTCAGCCCTACCCACCAACATCACCTCCGTCTTGCTGGGATTCAACTTCAGACAGCTCACCCTCATCCAGTCCCCCACAGCTGCCAAACATTGGGTCAGCACTGAGATGGTCGGGTCTGGGTCTTCAGAAAAAAGAGAGGTAGAGTTGTATATCATCAGCGTACTGATGACAACATACGCCAAACCCTCTCATGACCTTGCCCAAAGGCTGCATGTATTTATTTATTTTTATGTATTAAAAAAATTAATATCCCTCCCCTCCTGACACAGGCAGCTCTGGGTGGCTTACAACAACATAGATCAACAATTATAAAACCACAAAATTATAAAAACATATCAACCCCCCATCCCTCTCCTCTCCCACCCTCTACCCACCTCCCCCGCCAAACACCCGATGGAACAGCCAAGTCTTACAGCTTTTTGAAAGGAGGGAAGGTCCGAGGCCAGCTGCATCCCCACCGGAAGGGAGTTCCACAGCCTCAGTGTG
>QEPC01010959.1:731879-756819 GCA_003113815.1 Sphenodon punctatus | reverse complement strand
TGGGGAGGGGGGGTGTGGGATAAAAAAAGGGGGTAGGGTGGGGTTTTTGGGGCAGATGTTTTATAGATTTTTTTAAAATTGTGTTAATTGTTGTTTTAACTGCTGCTTTACCCTGAGATGCCGTGGGCAAGAGGGGGCGGCTAATAAATGTAACAGAATAAAAATAAATAAATAAATAAATCCAGATACACTATATCGACCATATTGACTCTTCCCTATTAAGTCATGTTTATCAATATACCCAGTAATTCTGTTCTTAGTAATAGTTTCCACCATTTTTCTTGGCACAAGTGTCAGGCTCACTGGTCTGTAATTTCCAGGATTGTCTCTGGAGCTTTTTAAAAATATTGGTGTTACATTCACTACCCTCGAGTCCTCAGGTACAGTGGCAGATTTTAGTAATAGGTTTCAAATTACCAGTAGTAGAGCTACAATTTTATATTTGAGTTCCTTCAAAACTCTGGGGTGAATACCATCTGGTCCTCCCGGTGATTTGTTACTATTTAGTTTGACAATTTGCTCTAGAACCTCTTCCAGAGTCAGGTTGATTTATGACAGCTCTTCCTATTCATCACTTAAAAACAACAGTTCTGGCATGGGTATCTCCCCAACATCCTCTGGAGTGGAGACCAAAGCAAAGAAAACATTCAGTTTGTCTGAAGCTTCTCTTATCCTCCCTGAGCGAAAGCGACCCTTTTACCCTCTGATTATATAATTTTATTTTATTTATATAAAATGTATGTCCCGCCCCTCCTGTCCACAGGGCAGCCCGGGGCAGTGAACAACAGTATAAAAAACAATAAAACAATTTAAAACCATTAAAAATATACAATACATGGGAACAAAGACCCTCCCCCCACCCCTTGCCAAAAGCCTGGCAGAACAGCCAGGTATTACATAAACGCCGAAATGACAGGAGAGTGGGAGCTAGCTGAGCCTCCTCCGGGAGTGAGTTCCACAGCACAGGGGCGGCCACCGAAAAAGATCTAACATTGGTGGCCACCCGCCTCACCCGGGGGAACCTCCAAAAAGGCTCCCACGGATGATCTCAAGGGTCGCACAGGCACATGGGGAGTGAGGCAGTCCTGCAGATAGGTAGGTCCAACTGTCTCTCTAGCAGGCTTCTTGCTTCTGATGTACTTAAAAAAGTTCTTATTCGTTTTTGCCTCTTTAGCAAGTCTCTCTTCAAATTCTCTCTTTGCCTGCCTTGTTAACATTTTACATCTAATTTTCCAGTGCTTATGCTCTTTCCTATTTTCCTTATTGGAACTAGCTTTCCATTTTTTAAAGGACGTCTTTTGACTAACAACCTCCTTCACCTGACCATTTAGCCATGCTGGCAGATGACTGGCTCTCTTGCCACCTGTCTTAACCTGTGGAATACATTGCACCTGATCAGATTGAAAAGTCCAGTCCAAGGCTGTCAGCTCTCCTAAGCTGCCATGCCACCCCCTGGACTTTCAGGCAATGTCCATGGGCAGATATAATTATCTTTCCTGGCTTCAGATGAAATAGGGCTGGTCCTGAGCTAAGTAGAGTCTAGGAAATTTAAGCAGCCTTGACTCTTTCCAACTTGGGTTATCATTTTGTCCTCTGAGCGTGTCCAGAGAGTATGAAGATAAACGTTAGAATAGGCTGCAAAACTCCATTCAGCCTGCTTCTGTTTTCATTAAATAGTTTTTGTTTCCTGCAGGTGAGCTGTGGGTTAGGCAGGTCATAGCTAGCCCCAAGTGGCACAAGAGAGAGGTACAGGTCAGCCCGCACTAAGAACAAAAGGGGTTGTTAGTCAGCCAACCTGACTGCCTCTTGAAACTCTTTCAGATGGATACCATAAAATGACATAGTAGAGGGCTTGTATCACAGTTTTATCCCATTCTATTAACTGGAACACACTGTGATGATGGAATCAATTACTTTATCAGTACATAGAACTATGGTGGCAGGATTGTGTTTTCATAAGCAATTTTATTTTGTCAATGTTATTTTGGCTCCATGTTGATCACCACAGCAGATGGAGAAAGGGAGGAATTGGTCCATTAAAATAAGTTGAAGACTCACCTGCTTTCTGAGGATGTAATTTGTCACTTCCTCTCGGTCCAATCCTACAAAAGGTGAGCTGCTAAATGAATGCTAAATTAAAAGGTGAGCTGCTAAATGAATACCTAGATTCTTGCAAGTTGGGGGCCATCCTAAGAAAATTGTAAGTTTCTGTTGGGTGTTTTTATTGCCTTTTTGTTTGATTCTTGGGGAAATCATCTTTAGAAAACAAATGAGAATAAATTTCTTAATTGAATAAAATGCATTGAAATACATGGGCCACATCTGTCAATATGGAGCTGAAAAATTGAAATGTTATTCAGCTATTGTAAAAGGGCTTCATGGTGATCATCAACCTCTAGACTGACTGCTGACAGAGAGTGCACTGAGGCAGCTCAAATCACTTTAACTTTCCCGTTCATGGTATTTTGGTTTCTGAAGTGAGCGGTCAGGAAGGTCTGTATCTATAAGAGGGAGTGATAAAAAAAAGTGTGTAATTCTGTGTTACAATGGTTGTTAGAGACTACATCATGCATTATATGCTAACATCCCATTATTATTTCTTGATGCACACATATTTATTCTGGCGCTGGTGAGAGTTTGTAAATGTCAATGACTTGGACCTAAGTCAAGCTGACATTGTGACCCACATTTAAATGGTCTGGGAAATATTTCCTCTTTATAAATTTGCCATGCTCTGTAGGGCATAGCGCAAACTAAGGCACATGTTCCCAGAGGTGGGGGATTTGAAATTCAATGTGGGATCAAATGCCTGCTAATCTATACATGCAATTGTTACATCATACATCCATTTGTGTGCCTGCCTACAAAACTGTAAAAAAAAACAAGTTTCTTCTACATTTTCCCCACCTTTCTGCTCTTTTGTTTATTAAACATGAAAATTAGATGCAAATAAATTGTGCTAATGTGATGTAATGCTTGAGATTTAACATGCTTACGAGTCAATAAATTCAAAGATGCACTGTCTATGGCAATCGTAAGTCAACTTCATTGCACAGAAAATGTATACTAGGTTAATAAGTTAATGTTTGCAAAGTGCCTGGAAGATGGAAAAGAGTTGAGTTACAGTTGCAAGCGAAACTATAACTCTGAACTACTTGACTTACAGGCATGGAAAATATTAACCATAGCATTACATAGATTTATGGTAGCTGTTTGTATTTGGTCCATCACAGTATATGCTAGGTCCCTGACTAGCATATTAGGAGCGGTACTAATGCAGACATTTGTCTCTGTAATTCTAAATTCTTGCACTGCCCGAATTACAGGGGGCCCCTCCTACCTTTTTTGATGCCCCCCTACCCTTTTGATGGCTCCTTTAACTACTGGTTTGAGAAGGCTGGGGGGGGAGGGGGAATTATTTCATTGAGCCCACCCACCCCCCTACTTTTTTCCTTATAATTCAAGCCCATTCTTGTTTGCATTTTCACAACTAACCAGGCTCTGTAAAATTAGTTTTACCAAAGAACTGAAGCATTTTTTGGGGGTTCGCTTGCAGGGAGTTGTACTGAGCTGTGGCCCACACTTTTGGAGGGATTTGCACCCAAACTACTAGACTTGTGTTTTGCTGCATGCAAAACCTATATCTGACCTAAGCTCCAGAATATAGCAAATGAAGGGAGGGTTTGATTGCTCCTTGCACCCTCTGCTGCTCCACTAGAAACAGGGACAATCTGCCACATGCTACACAGACCTTAACTGAGTACTCATCCTTCAGATCAGATAGTGGACGAGTGATGATTCTCTACGGGTCCACTGCCTCCCTTGACCGCAATGCTCCTACTCAAGGTGACATTTCCATAATGCTCATGAGTTCCCTCCTCAGTCTTGAAGTGCAGCTTCCATACAAAATCCACAAAGGCCATGCACCTAGAATTGCTGCCATATCAATAACCTGGTGATCTGAACTTTCAGCTTGCAATTTGACTATAAAATATGTCACCGTTTTTTTTTAGCCACCCATAGTTTGATTCCTTTTGTCACAATTTGTCACACTAGTACAGACTTTTCCCTCCCAAGAAAGCCACACACACACACATCACATATCACTGCCAACCCATACTTTTAATATCTGTAAGGTATACCCCTGTTACATATAGGGATTATCTTTTCATTTGTCAAATACAGAATGTTTATTGGGGGGGGGGGGGACAACTAAACACATTGGGTGTCTTTAGACAGACACCTGCCAGGTCTGCTTGCGGTGCTCTGGAACATCCCGGAGCACTGGAAGCAGAGCAGGCCACCCAACCCTGGAGCACCAGCCGGGGGTGGAGCAGCAGATGGGCTGCTGCAGCTCACTTCTGGGGGGTGGGGCAACACCCACTCACCCCCTGGGGTCTGCCTCAGCTGTGGTGAGTTTTGATGGAAGTGGAGGCGGCCAGAGTCTGCCCACATTGTGACTTCTATCCTGCAGGTGGATTGCCAGCCATTCTAGGCTACTGCCTACCACTCTATGGCTGTTGCCAGAGCTTCAGTGGACAACCCCAGGGTCTATTTAAAAACACCCATTCTTTTACTTTTTGAAACTTTGCATGTGGCCTTGGAGGACAACTATAGTAGGATGGGGGGGGTGGGGCTCTCAAGAGAGATCTGCACAATATGCAGAGTAAGTAGAAGGTGCAGACAAGGCCGGCCTTTCCACAGGGTGATCTGGGGCAACTACCCCTGACCCTGCTATTTTGTCTACTTCTGCCCTCCCCCCCCCCATCCCCAGTAGCCTTTCTTTCCACCAGGGCAGAATGTGGGGGCCACATTCCCTCTCAATCGGGCCATCACATGTGACCACTTCTAGGGCCCCAGAGAGGGTGCCCCCGTTGGGATGGGACTGCCAGGGGCGCTGCATTTTATCTTTGCCCTGGGCCGTGCAAATTTCTACGGAAGGCTGTGAGTGGGGATAGAATTGGGACTGGGAGCTGACTTAGCAAGGAATGAGGAAATAACCAGAACATGGAGAGAGCCATAAGGGAGGATGCAGAAGAACAGGCAAAGATGGAGGCAACTAGGATGTGATAAAGACAGGAGGGATAGCAGGGCAAGGAAGGCAAAGCAAGTCAGCTAGTGATTATGGACTAAAGAATAAATGGTTCGGCATACACTTGAACATGACATTGCCCGATCAATTCAAATCTCAAATTGTCATAACTTTGTAGCCCTCTCCTGTGCTCTTGTTGCATAGCATACCTCCTGTCGTTCCGATGTTTGTGTAAGACCTGGCTGTTCCGCCAGGCTTTTGGCGAGGGGGCAGGGTAGGGTGGGGGAGGTGGGGTTTGGGAGGGTGGGTGTGTTTTTATTTCTTGTTTTAAAATTTGTAGATTTATTTTAAAATGTTTTATTGTTGAATTATTATTTTTTGTGCATGTTGTTCGCCGTCCCATGCTGCCTTTGGGCAGGAGGGATGGGCTATAAGTTTTGAATAAATAAATAAATAAAAAATGGACAGTTTCCTGTGCACACTTTGTTTTATTTGGGGAGGTAAATGAATAATGAGCAATGTTTGTGTCTTTTCTGTGCAGTTCTAAGAACCTAAAAGTGTGAAATATTGTATACACATTTATTACTAATTGTTTAGTGTAAACACTTGCTCGACAGAAGATAGCTGCAGCCAGCTGTTTGCTTAATTTTAGAAAGGTTTCTCTTGAGTAACCTAGCTTCATAAATTAATGCCAAAACGAATGAAACACAGAATAAACAAACAAAAAGCCTGGAGGAAAACACACTGAAATATTCTTGAACCTAACGATTTAGCTGATTGTCAGCATAAATAATTGGGCCACCTACACAACATATAAATAAATACAGTCTGCAGGAAAGCCTCCATCTCAAACTTTCTTGTGAACTATTAGGGAAGTGACTTCAGGCATCATATGATTTGATTAAAAGTGGCTTGTTTTATCACTTTGACAAAACAAGCACTTTTGCTACATTGTTTCATACAGAAAAGGTACATCTGTTGTTTCTTTTTAAGACAAAGAAAAATCTAGAAAAGATTATACTATGATGTTCCAATGAGTAGCAGATATACAAGTATAATAATAATAATAATAATAATAATAATACCACTCTGATATATCTAATTATTTTGTTAATCTGAGCATCATAAAACTGTCACCGAGGGGGAATTTTAAACAAGAGAAGTTTATTGCATTTCAATATATTTTTTATTATTTCAATCTATCTTGTTCTCATAGTGGTGATAGTTTTGCATGCCTTCCAGCAATACAGCAAGATTTGTATTATTGTTCTTTAACCCTGTTCTTGACACACTCCACTTCCTTCCAGATGGATTGAACAAAATTTGGGGTCCCAGGATATTTTGGTAGCTGGTGATCCACTATCATCTCCCTTCATACGTTTTGAAATCATTTTTTTGAGATCATACTGGTATTTTATTTACATATATATTACTTGCCATTATAATTGTACTCATTATATTGTAATGTACATAAAGGCCCTTTTCACACGAGATGCCCTCACCAATCTCCACACAATTTTGCTGTGTGGTGATGGGCGGAGGTGCCTGTGGGAATGGAGCGGGGGATGGATGGGGGCTCCCGCACTACACCCATCTTCACCCACCCACGGAACAATGGGCTCCAATGCCCAATGCTCCGTGGGTGGAGGTGGGTGGAGATGGGTGTGCATCCATGGGAACGGGTTCACACCCACTGTGACCTGTTTGAAAATGGCCTAAGAAAGAAAATTCATGGGGTTTTTCTTGAGGGGACTGATCTTAGGGGCTTAGTACAATTGTCCCCTCTAAGGGGGGACAGAGACTAAAGAAATTGTGTATCTCATAAAAACGTTTAATTTGTACTGTGGTGGTTGTACAAATAAAGGTGATACCAATATGTAATGACTCTGGTCAATACATCTTGATGACTCATCTTGAGAAGTCAATACCTGCTTCCATTTGCACTTCCTAGTGCACAGATAAAGGGATAAGCTACAGATAAAGAATCTAGGTGGGTTTTTTTAAAAAGCTTTCTGCCACAGGAAATTATGTTAAACATAAAACAAAACAGGAGAACAATGTCTTCAGCATTATTGCCCTGCATGGTTTCTTTTACTCTTTTGTCATTTTCTAATGCTGTGTTAGATGCAAGCACAGATTTTCAGACAATACGGAGCCTTTAAAAGCTGGTAGAATTATTGACTGCTTTACTGACCAAGTGGTTTTATGACAATGCATCTTGAATGCCTTCCAAAGAAACAAGGGGAGACTGAGGAAAGGGAGACTTTTTCCTAGGACTTCTACTTAGTTAATTGTTCAGTAGAGAGACTTTTTCCTTAAAATCTGGACTTTTGACTTTTACATCCTAATGGCTTGGGATCAGTGGGGAAGGCAAGATTGAGTGTGGAGGGGCCAGCACTTTCCCATAGCACATGCATGCACACCTGTGGCACTACTCAAGTTCTGTAGCACTTCCTAATGGTTTGTAAAGACTGACTGGGGGCTTGAACTGACAACCTTGGGTCAATAGCTGGATCTACACCAGCACCACCACTGCACATTGCCCAATCCCTTGGGTTTCCCTGTAGGTGTTCTCCTGCACTAAACACAGGTCATTCCCCTCCAGCACTCCCAGATAGGCCCTTAGACCTCAGTCTTGGTTTGTGCCCCACAGTTTCCTGATTCACTGCTTGACAGCATAGAATGCTGCCTGGCAGCACCGAGTAATTGGATGGAACCTCAGACCATTTCCTGTTCAAACTTCAAACCTGTTCTAGCCCCTCCCTTGTGATCTGACTCTGCCCTGAATCCTGTCCTCCTGTCCTGACACTCTGCTCTGAACCCAACTCTGGCTCCTTGCTCTGACCTCAATCCTGACATTTATTTATTTTATTTATTTATTTACCACTTTTCTACCCCGCCTCCGGCTCCTCCTGCTCACAGAGCAGCTCGGTGCGACTTACAAAATACATAGATAAAAACATAAGAAAAACACTCACATCAAATATCATTAAAACATTAAACTACTAAAAATAAACTAAAAGGGCAGAACTCCCCCTCCCCTCCCCAACCCATCCCACCCTACCCATCTCCCGCTCCAAAGGCCCGGCGGAACAGCCAGGTCTTACACTGTCTTCAGAAAGAGGGGTGGTCCAGGGCCAGGCGGGCCTCCATCGGGAGGGAGTTCCACAGCCAGGGAGCGGCCATCGAGAATGCCCTCCCAATCGTCACCACCCGGGCAACCTGGGGGACTTTGAGTCAGCCGACGGACATCTTTCCCGGTCACAAGCACCACGGATGCCTGCCCCAGACCATCCTGACCCTGACACATTGGTTAGTTTGGATGTGCCCAATCTCTTCTGAGAGTTTATTCTGTATCTGCCACCCTTTGCCTGGGTGTCTTGCCTCCCCAGCTGTCACACTTTCCATTGTTAGCATTTGGGTGTGTACTGTCCCAAAGACACGGACGCATCTTGGTGATTCATAGCCTCAAATGCAATCTTGTTCATAGCAGAGATCTGATCCATTAATTGCTGTGAAGATTAGGACCAAGGCCATTTATATACAGTGGCCAAGGACTTGAAGCTACCGGAGAAACCTGGGCCAAAGCTAAGTATGATCTTTGTGGGGGAAAAACCCAAGAAGGAGGCAAACAGCAACTTTTGTAACTGGTGGGACTTTTGTGTTGATTTCCCCTTCATAATAATGAGGCATCTTTTAGTTGAGCAGCAAGGCTCAGTAGCCTTAGGTCAGAAAATTTGTTTTAACAGAGTGTTACGGAGATGTTTCATGAGTACAAACGTTCTTCGTTGCTGCAGTCCTATTGTCTGAATCTATACACAATATGGGAGCAAATATTTTCATTTTTCATATGCAGCTTCCAGGCAATACCAGTCATGGGGTATTTTCAAACGAGATAATAGTCTGTCTGGTGTCCAGGTTCGGTCCGTGCAGCCCCCACTGAGTGCCCACTTACATGTTTAATGTGTTCACTTCCAGCATAAAAAATGGGCCACCCCTTGTGTGTATTTCATGCACCTGAAGGCAGTGCCAGAGAGAGAGACCAGATAGAGGGGCAGGAAGCAGTCACTCCTCCGATGTTTTATGATTTTTGCCTGCGACTCTCTGGTGCTGGCAGATTTATATTTTGGATTAGAATGATCGATATGCCCACTTTCGTTGGAATCAGAACTAGGGCAAAAATTTTGCTTCAGCCCTACTCTCCCCTGCTTTCTCTTCTGTGGGAATTTTGATTTCAGTGACTGAACTTACACACAGGAACTGTCTTTGTCAGCAGTCCAGTCCCACACACCAGATCCCGCTCCCCTTCCCATGTTTCGTAATTCATTTTAAAATCTCTGCCAAAGACAGAAAAATGCCAGAGGACCACTTCCACAGTCATGCTGCTTCATTTAACCCAGGAAAGTGACCAATATAGATCACGTAAAACATTGACATTCCCATTATTCTTCATAAAGGCCGCATTATTTACAAAACTGCAGCTCATCCAAATTATTATTCTCTGTATATTTTGCTTCATGGATAATTTCAACATGCCAGTCAAAGGGACCAGGTAGCTGAAAATGTTCCAGTGGAAGCTTGTTCATAAGAGTTTCATATTTCTAAAATACTGTATATCCTAGGTGGAAGAGTATGCATAACTTATTGCAGTTTTAGGCAAAGGAAATAAAATGTTCCAAGTAAAAACGGGGCTGACACATTCTAGTGCAGAATAGATACCTTTCAATGCATTTTCGTGCGCTATTTATATTACCTAAATGCTATGCAACATTTCAGAATTATTTAAAACAATCTTACCCTTGATTGTCCATAGTGAACCTCTGTGTACATTCTACCACTTTTCATCAGCAACTGGTCCAAGCCAGACAGGCTAAGCATTGCTTCTTTTTTCAGCCACTCAGCGGAATCACTATGAAAAATTAAGCCAGGAAGGAAGAGTGTGCTACTGATGAAGAAGGCAGTTTCATAGACACACTCTCTTGTGCCACCAGAAGCTATCCTGCCAGCCTTGTAGTACCTTTATTTCTTCTCCTCTGGAGGGGCAGATGTCAATTTTCTTCAGTTCTGTCTGATTTCTTTGCCTTCTGTTGCACTTACAGAACAATTTCCAAGAGGCTAACAGACTTAGGGGACAATCCAGAGGCCTGCTTACATTGACCTCAACACGTGGAACACAGCCAGAATGCACTCCCTCAGATGCACACGCGGTGCCCAAAGCACAGAACAGCAATGTGGGGGAAAGTGTGCAACCCTGGCCTATGTGATCTGCCCCTTGTGGGTGTGCTGCAAACGGGGCACCGTGTGTGTACCTGAGTGCGCGCGCTCTGGCTGTGCGTCGCTCATCAGGGATGGCGTAAGCAGGCCGCTGGATTGTCCCCTTAGGCACTTGAGTACCATCTGCTAAACCCAGAGGTCTGCCTGTCCTTAGACCTCCCCTCTGTATCTGCACCAAAAAAGGTAATCCCAAATTCCACAACAAAGAATTCTACCTCCTATAAACATTCCCGCTCCTTCTCTCCTGTCCTCCTTTACTCCCACCTCTCTTGAGGAAATCTCCTCCCTGCTCTCCTCCTCCAACCCTTCCATTTGCCCCCTTGACCCCATCCCCTCTCACCTCCTGACCTCCATTGTTTCCACTGTCACCCCTTCCCTCCTGCACATCATCAACTTCTCCCTCTCTACTGACTCCTTCCCCTCCGCCTTCAGGCAAGCCACTGTAACTCCTATCCTCAAAAAGTCCAATCTTGACCCCTCTGAACCTTCTAGCTACCATCTTGTCTCACTCCTTCCTTTTGCTTCCAGGCTTCTTGAACGTGTTGTCTACTCCTGCTGCGTCGACTTCCTCTCTGCCAACTCCTCCCTTGACCCCCTCCAATCTGGCTTTTGCCCCCTTCATTCTACTGAAAGTGCTCACGCGACACAGTTTCAAAAACATTCAGAGGCAACCTTGATTAAAGCTAATTTAAAGCTAATTTAAAGTCTTAATTTGTGAATAGTGATTTTTTGCTTCATTCAGTTGCGCTGCAGCACAGGGCCTTTAAACAGTAGCAAGCAGCAGCAGGCAAATGGGCAGAGGGAGCTGGCGGCAATTATAAATTAGCTTTCAGTGATCCAAAATTGTATGTCATTAGCTTTGTATCCCTTGCTTACATAACGTTCTACTAAAGGAGCACCGATCTCCTTACTTTTAATATTATTGTTAAAATAATATTGACTTCAGGGGAGACAGAACGAAGGATATGGGTCGGGATAGGGTCAGACAAACAAGGGGTGAGTTTGGAGGAGGAGAGATGGTGGGTGATTTCCTCCCACCTTCTCTCCCCCATGCACTGCTCAGCTGAGCTGGGGACTTCCCCACTTGGCTTCTTCTGAGTTGGAGGGGGGAGCAAAGAGGCCTCTTCCCACCTGCGTACACCCCCTAATGGGTCCTGCCAACCCAGAAGGATCCCAAATGGGGGTGTGTGCAGGATCCATGTGCACCCGTTATATGGGTCCCCCTGGAAATGAGGAACCCATTAGGAGGGTGCATGCAGGTGGAAAGAGGCCTCCTCGCTCCCCCAGTGCTCAGAAAAAGCTGAGTTGAGAAGTCCCCAGCTCAGCTGAACAGTGTGCAGGCCAGGGAGGAGCAGGGAGCAGCAAGCAGTTACTGGACTGGAGGAGCAGCAGCCTGACAGTGAAGTGAGTCAGTGTGGAGAGTTGGGTAGCCTGTTGGATCGCATTCAGGTACCAGTTGGTTCCCAAACACAACTTGGTTTGCCCATCTTGCTGGGTACCTGGTTGCAGCTCTAATTGTCACTTTACTCTCACCTATAAACACAGGGGGTCTCATCATGCAATACTTGCTGCTGTTCCAGCTGCCTAACACAGAGGCAAGCATTACGTTTGGTCACATGATCCCTGGAGCAACCCATGCTGTGAATGTGGGTTTGTGGAGGTTTATCTCATGAAACATATCCAGGGAACTCTTCCGCAGACCCAGGAGGCAGCCAAAAACATGCCACAGCATCAATATCTGTTCAGCAGCAGACCTTTGTCAGTTTCAGCGGCAGAAGGCTTTGTCTTGTCAGTTTCAACAGCAGGGAACTTTCCTTTGTAACCAGGAGCTTTGCCTTGTCAGTTTCATCAGCAAGGGCTTTAGGGCTTCATCAATGTATACTCCTATTGGTCAGAGTCCATCGGTTGGCAGCATAAATACTGAACAGCATGAACTTTTGTTTGTGCTGCTGAGCTGCTCCACAATGGAATGCCATTATAGTAAGTATCACAGGGTTAATTTCCCCCCTAGCTAATGTAATGTGTAGAGCCACCCACAGTGAAGATAGAATACAGTTAGTTTCTGTTTACATAGGCATATGCCTTATTGAAGCTAACTGCTTTAATTGTAGTTCTGCTTTGTAAGTTGATTCTTGGAGCTGTTGGGTTATGTGCTTACATTTTTTAAAACTGGTAGCCTTAGAAACTATATTTTCGACTTGCATAGCAATTGTTCTAAAGGGACAAATTACAGCCTCACAACCATCCAGTTCAAAGGCAGTCACTGTGGTGGAACATGTGAGGTCCAAATTTGGCAGTGCAACTAGAATTAAGTAAATAATTCTATCAGTGACGCATGAGCTGGAATGGAATCCAGGTAATTCTGTTTAATGTGTGTTATATCTATGCTGCTAATAGGGGTGAAAAAGTGATAGAACTCTTTCATTCACAGATGTGACTCTGAGGAGATTCAGAAAGATTTGATGAGCCAGAGACTAATAGTTACCTTTTAGGTTGTACCACACTTTATATCTGACGTTTTCCCAAACTTTAATAGGGAAGAAAAAAATAAGATTGGAGAATTGAACTTCCAGGTTAGGTGTCAGTGATGTCATGAACTTTTAATATATCTATGAATGAAGAAAAGGAATTGTCTCTTGCATTCCATAATGGAAGTTCATACGCCAGGTAGCAGAGTCAAGAGATTATTGCATTTGAATAAATGAGATATTTTTAAATGAATTGTGACTGACTTAAAATTAAGTTTTTCTAATATTGAGAATGAGAGGCAGATCTGAGATTATATCGCTGCAGTTAACAATTTGGTTAGCAGGACTTTAGAAAAAATATTACATGAGAAATTTGAAATACAGGACATTGTTTAGTCTGCCAGACTAACATTACGGCTAATATGGAGCTGGAAAATATTCATTTTCTTAACTTCTAACCCCAGCCCCCACCTCCAAAAAAACCAACCACCTCTTTCTGGGTAGAAATTTCTCCCACTTATTTTCAATTTCAGAGTTGTACAATTTCTTACGTTTCAACACATTTGGTTATGACAAAACTTAAAAACACAAAATTACCATTAAACAAAAGAAAATAATGAGTTTTTAATTTTTAGTGTAACTTTTGAAGTTAGCTAACACTCAAGATGAAGACCTCTGGATACAGAATTACTTAATACCACTTTACATAGAATTACTTAATACCACTTTACACATCAGTTAGTGGAATTGTAAAATTTTGTAGGGATTATATTAAAACTTGATCTAATAGAATTCTTTGAGAGTGTCAATGCGAGTGATCAAGTCAATATAGGGTGTTTTTAGACATGATGGCTGTCACCACAGACTTTTCTGGACAGTGGAGGCAGCTGTCACTCAGGCCATGATCTGCCGGGCCATCAAAGAAGCGTTACGGCAGCCCAGGGAGGGGGCAGGGTAACACACAGATGTGCATCCACACATACCTGCCCCTGTGCTGCATGCAGTGCCCCTCCCCCAGCTGACAGGCAGTCATGGCAGCCAATGATGGGTGGCCATGTTGGCCAATGACAGCTTCCATAGAGCTTGGCACCCACCATTCAAAACCAGGTTGAGTGAAGCAGGCTATCAGACTTGATAGCCCGCTTTACTCTGGGTCCCCTGGCTGGCTCCCCACTATAGCGGGTCCCCAGGCTGCCACTCAGGTATTTCCCTGAATGACAGCCTGGACTAAACTCCACCACAGTTGGGAGCCAAACCGTGGTAACATCTGGTGGCTGGTTGTAAATGTGACGCTGGCATCCGGATTAATCCATGCTAAAGTGGATTAGTCCGTGCCAGCGTCACATCTGAAAACACCCATTGTGTATCTGCATTTTTAAAAGGCTTTGACAAGGGGTGTTAACAGAAGTGACAGTGGAGCGCCACTGTCACAACACGATCCAGATCAGGAAGCCGCTGGTAACACAGTCAGGATCAAATCCAGCCAGCCAAAAAACATGATGGCGACCAGGCTGCTGGGGAGGCCTGGGAACCGCACGAATGTATGGCCATCCGTCCCCTCCCACACCCAGCACCCAGCTGGGCAGCAATGGCATCTTTGCCAAAGGTAAACCTTTGACAAAGCTAAACAATACACAATTTAAAGAACAAACAAACCAAATTTAAAACTACAGTCTTCTTTTCCACCCTTTCATAGAAAACCCTTCCCCCAACCCCCTGTCTCACACAGAGGTTTGTGCATAACCCTTAACCCTTCCCCAGCAACTCCCCTCCTCCAGCCCCAGGTCCCTGCAGCTCCTAGAGCCTTCATGTACTTGGGGGAGAGGGAGGAAAAACCAGCTTTCACTCAGGCTGGGATCTGCCAGCCCAGCAGCACAGCTCCCACAGCAACTACCCTTCCCTAGCCAGTGTGTTGTGCACTTCTCTGAAGCAACCGAAGATGGCCACTGATGGAAAAAGGATGGTGGGCAGGATGGACCATTGGTCTGGCTCAATAGGGCACATCTTAAATTCTTCTTTCACAGAGATTATTGGGAGAATAATACGACTTGATGCAATTTCCAAAAGCACATGAGTAACCTAATAGATATATCCCACTTTTCCAAATTGATTTTAAACACACCTTTCAATGAGTCGTAGGCTCCTCTGTGCATACGTCACTTTTGAAATGGGTGGTACAAGCCTCAGATATTTTGGTGCTTTTGAAAACATTACCCACAACGGTTAGAGAAACTGGAAGCAAGCTCTTAATGCAGTGATAAACTTGAATTGCGTATCACTTGTGAGATCTCAGATGATTTCCATTTGCAATGGATTGTATTACTCACGACTCATTAGGAGGTAATAGTCAGTGGCAGTGATAATTTGCATCATTGACACTGGGTTGTCTGTTGACAGCTGGGTTATTGATGTGTTACACAACTGCAAGAGATGTAAGAGGTTTAGAGATGACAAGGTAATTAGATAAGAGACAAAAAGAAAAAGAAAAAAGCAGTGGCTATACCTTGCAAAATGCTCAGATGGGGGAATATTTATTTATTTATTTATATTTATTTTGAGCCATTTTTAGCCCTCTCTCTCCTGCTCACAACAGCAGCTCGGGCGGCTCACAACACTATTAGGGGAGAAAGAGGCAATATTGAGTTATTTGGGGCAAGTTGATTTTGTTTTACTTCATGTAGGTTCACATGAATAAAAGTTGCTGTGTGCCAACTTGAACTTGAGGTATGTTCATGTAGGTGTCTGCATGTAGATCTCAAAGGCAGGTCAGGAGTAGCTAGGGAACCTCTATAATTACTCAGGACTGATCCAAGGTCCACATGACTGGTTCATGTGTGCAACAGATGTGCAGCACGGTGCAGAATGGTTGTGTACCAGTGATAGCAGCACCAACGATGGCTGGAGTTTGGCTGGGAGAGCGGCTTAACGCCCTCTCCCTGCTCCCATCTCAAGAAGGGGTGGGGAAAAAAGCTGTGAGCTGCACTCCCAACCCGAGCCCACTGCTGCCAGCTTGAGTCCACTGCTTCAGCTCACTTGGCTGAGTGGTATCTGCCAAGCCACTCAGCTGAAACCACCCTCACAGCCTTCTTCTACCTCCCATCTCAGGAAGGGAAGGGGGAGAGGTTTTGTGTGAAGCATCAGCTCAGCAGAGGGAGAGGTGGACTTGGGTGGTGGCGTGGACTGTTGGGTAGCACTGGCAGCACCATGCGTATGCACAAAGTGTAAGGTTGATCTGTGTTTCATGTACACACAGACTTTCAATTGAGGCCTGAGTTGTAATATAAGGAGAGAGCAAAAGAATCTATGGTGTGAGATACAGAACTAAAACTTGTTCCACATGAAATTCTAACCCCTAGGAATGGGAATTTCGGTTTTGGACAAAACCGAAAGTACCCCAAAATTGCCATTTCGGATTAATCTGAAATTTCGGTTCTTTTTCGGTTTCGGTACTACCGGATCTTTTGCATTGACTTTTTAACCGGATTTTTAACATTGTGGTTTGTCCCCCATTGAAAAAACGCAATGTTAACAATCTGGTATAAAAATCAATGCAAAAGATCTGATAGTACTGAAACCTGAAATTCATGAGAACCGAAACTGAAATTGACCGAAACAAAAATTTTGCCCAGAGTCCCATCCCTACTAACGCCCAAGTAGATCTCTTTGCTAAATACCTAAATACTATGCAAACCATCTTCTTTGATGCTTGTGTTTGTAAACTTGGGCCTCTGGGATAGTAGGTGGTTATTTACACAAGTGTTAGTTTACTAGGTATGTATTTGTGTGGATGTTTGGTTAGTGGTAAGCAGTCCTCCGGCCACTCTCATAAGCATCCTAGGGTTTTTTGCAGCCATTGTCCAGGCTGTTTTGATCATCACTGAACTTCCCATAGTGTTTTGCCAGATGTGAATTTCTAGGCAGTGTTCTCCACCTCTCATAGACTGTGATGTAAGTTGGTGATGGGCTTGTGGTAATTTACTCAGGAGTAAAAATGTTTGTGTTGCTGCAAGGGATTTGGTCTCCTTTACCCAGAGTCAACTTACACAACCTGTAACTACAAACTGCATTTCATGTTTACGCACTCCTAGGGAGTAACCTCCTGTTACTTTGTTAATTTCCTCCTGCTCCACTCTGGTCAATGGAAGATTCAGAACACTGTGACCACCTCCACTGCCATAAGCTCCCTGGGTTTTTAGAATTTAAATTTCAAGTCTATTGCTTTCAAGCTTGTGGGCCAAATCTGGCATGTATATGTTTATTATTTGTCCCCTTTCCAATTCTGGATCTAGCCCATGGATCCAGTCCCTACCCTCAGTTACTGAGTGAAAAAATAAGTGATGGTGGCGCGTTGCTGCCACAAGCTGCTCTGGACCGGGAAGCCACCAGCAACCTGGTCAGGATGAGGTCTGGTCATGGAAGAAACATTCAGATGACCAGGCTGGGAGGAGGGGAGGAGAATCCGGCCCTGCCACCACGCTGCACCCAGTGGCCCGCACCCCCTCCCATACATGCAGCCATAATGGCCAGTCATAGTGGAAACTCCAGGCCGGGAGTAATGAACTACCACACATGATAGTCCACTCTGGCCTGGTTGGACAGGTTGTTTCCCTGGTGTGTTGGTGGCTAGCCCAGGCTGTGATCCCGGATCACAGTCCGGGCCAGTTGCCAACATGTAAGGGGAAAACTCTGGGGTTTCCAGGATAACAGCCTGGGCTAGCCACCAACAAACCTGGGGAAACTCTGGGACAAACATCCGGACTGCCCCCAACAAAGTGACAGTGGCCCATGGGCCAAAGTAGGTTCAAATGGACCTAAGTGGGCCACCGTCACATTTGTTAACATTCAATGAAAGATGAAGGAAGCAGAGATGACAAAATGTATTCAAGGATAGGGTATGGATAGATCCATGATCTTGACCCACCACTTCCTACACCTATCCTTGAGCACACACCTGAAACACTTTTGTCTCCAACATCTATCTGGCCCACAGAGCTTGTACTACTTTTCAGAGTGGCCTGTGAGAGGGAAAAGATTCCTCATCCCTGATTTAGAATACTCTACCAGCATGCAGATTTTATTTTTCTTCAAGCTGGGAATCCCTATTTTGTGCTTTTCACTGATTGAAGTTTACTTTTATGTCTTGTTTGCTATTTCACAAATAAATTAGCAGTTTGAAAACACAAGTGCAAACTACTCTAGTCTTTACGCTTCATGAAGTAAAAAAAAATAAAACCAAGATGATGTCCCTTTGTCACAATAAATTGTAAAAAGCCACAAAGCTTAGCTACTGGGCCATACTGCTCCTACTGGCATGGTGACCTTACAGCTATTAATTATTAATAATTATTATTATTAGCAAGCATTTATATAGTGACAGCAGTGTACCTGGTGCTTTACAAAGTAATGGAATAGACACGGTCCCTGCCCTAGGGCTTACAAGATACGAGATCCCAGGTGCAAGTGCTCGACTTGGTTACATCAAGAATGATGGCTGGCTGGTTCATGTGCCGAGGATATGCATACACAGACCTCAGGTAATGGATTGTACTGGATGGAAGGTATCAGCAGGAGTTAGGTGAGGGGAGCGAGAAGTCGGGGAGAGCAGAGCAGAAGAGGCGGGTCTTCAGGAGGGATTTGAAGGTACAAAAAAAGGGGGCGAGGCAGATGTGGGCAGGGAGGGAGTTCCAGGCATGGGGGGCAGCTAGGGAGAAGGGATGAAGGCTGTTAGGGGAGCAAGGAAGGCGTAGGAGGGCAAGAGAGGGGACAGAGGAGGAGCAGTGTTCACAGACTGGAGGTCGGCATCTGAGACCTATGGGTGGAGTCTCCTCACCAGATGTAGTTGGTGAAAGACACTCTTGGCCACAGCTAGCACTTGGGAATCCAGGCATAGCTGCAAGTCTAGGAGTACCCCCAGACTCTGCACAGATGGAACCAAAGGATGGCGGATGCCCCTGATAATGGGCGCAGCCACCTCTCCCAGATCACTAACCCTGCCCACTAGCATCACTTACAGCTCTGGTGATAGAACCAGGCACAAGTGACTGCTGGGTCAAAGGTTCAAATCTTGATCTTGTGGTAGGTGAAGGTGTAATTTCTAGCATATATGTTTTCTTTGTCAGTACTAATACTACAGAGCTTCTATCCCGTGTAGTATATATTGTTCCTGTACGTAAATTGAATTTGAATCCATGACCTTCCTATTTCCTTCTCAAAGCTCTATCACCAAAGCCACCTGAGCAGCAACTAGTGACCCTTGTTTAGTTTTCTCATGGAGCAGAGCTCTGCATAAAGAGCTATTGATTACAGCCTTAAAAGGTTCTTTCCAGAGTAGTTCAGTAGCCTTGTGCTGTGCTAGGCGTCCTGGGTTCTATTCCTTCCTCTGGGTGTCTGTATCACCTTTTACTCAGCGGCTTATAAAGCAAGTGGGTATTTATTAATTATTATTATTATTATTACCCCTACACACACACATTCCCCCCCCTTCAAAGCCGAAACACGCACCCGTCAGGGTATAAAGAAGTCGGGGTTATTACCCAGACTGCAAAAGGCAGTTGGGGTAGTGTACATTCAATGGGTTTACTCATGTTTTTTTGGGTACCCATTTCATCTCTTCTTAAACCACTTAAGAGTCACTTAAACAGGCAGTGGAACCCAAGAGAGCTCTATAGGTATACAAGGAACACTCTGGGACTATTCTGAAGCAAGTGTAATTAAAACCTACCGGCCAGTGGGGTGTGCACTGCTTCTAGTTTCAGTCATGTATGTGCCCCATGTTAGCAGAAACAGTTATACAGGCTATCTGCAAGTACTCAGCACACCACTGGTGGTCCATTGACCAAGCCCTCTTTTCCTTCTGCTACAGGTATAAGGAATATACTTCTAGGTGCATGGTATGGTGATCTGGTTCTGCCTGAATGTCTATAGCTGGGATGAATAAGAGTAGTGGGAGTGGGGCTATGTCTATGCTGGGTAGGGCTAAGTCATGACTGATGAGGCTGAGGTGGGGCCTCTCCATGTGTTATGGTGGGGTCGGGGGTGAAGCCATGAGCTCAGTGCTGGGAAAGTTAGTGATCACTCCTGCTCCTCCAGCCCAGCCCGTTCTGTGCCTCCAAAACAGAGACACCTAGGCTTCCATAACCTAACCCCCAGCCCTGTCAGAGACTAGTGGGAGAATCACTTATTCATCAAATCTTTTACCTCTAATTACTCACCTACCGTGATTCCGTCCTTTCTTCTGTTACAAACGACATGAAAATAATCTGCCAATGAGCTTGTTCTCTTCACTGAGCATTCCAATGTTTTCCTTTTTTTACTGCTGAAAGTTAGAGGGTTTTTATTGATGAGTGTCTTGTTTGTGTTATCATCCAGAGTGCATCAATATTTCTGTCACTGGTTTTCGCAAATGCTTACTTTTCTTTCATTTGCGATTGGAGAAAAAAGTTATCCTCTTTTAACTTTCACAGTTTTGATGTCTCCCATTTCCCAAGTAGAAAGAATGTGTCAGGATAAACAACCCAATCCCTTAAAATTAGGTCATGCTACAGTTCTCTTTTTTACACTGAGAATGCAACATGATGATGACATGACACAGAGTGACCTGCAGAGTGTATCAGAGAGTTTTTAAAAAGAGAAAGAGTGTGTGTGTCTCGCATCAGGCTGCATCTCCTGCATGAAAGCAAAGCATATGATCTGGATTTCACACAGAGGAGCGGAAAATAGTTATTTCCTAAATGTTTCAATCTCCACCCCTTCCCTCTCCCAAAGATGATTAATTGTGACTGCAATCTTTTTTAGCCTCACAATGTACCAGCAATCCATTTGGAAAAGCTGCTGCCCAGAGTAATTCATTCTGATATGGTTGATGAGGATTTTTCTGTCAGACTGCACGGGGAAATTGTTTAACACAATTGGTGGCTCTGACAGGCTTGAGACAGCAGCATCTGCAGTCACTAAGGCTGCAAAGGAGGGGAAGGAAAGGTTCATAGTCTTTCCCAGCAAAGCGTAGATCAGATTTTAGGGGAAATGGTTTCATGAAGATGAAGGGGAACCTACCTAGTTTATCCACTCCTCCCTCCATTAATATGCAAATAACAATGTTTAGTCATTAATTCCTTACAATAAACAATAAAATAATTAAAGACGAAGGATCTTTACTTTGAAAATTCAGATTTCCTGCTCTGATCCTGCACATCATTGTCACAAATAGGCCATAAAATGGTATATATCCCCTCACTGTGGTGAAGGAGTTCAAGTAACATTGAAATGAACTAAGGGCTCCTCTGCCAGCCCCTCTCCCTCAACTAGGGGATATATCATATGGGGTTTTTCATTATCCTGACTAAGGGAACAGCAAAAAGAAAATAGATTACCTTAATGGTAAGGAGTAGCTTTTTAAATTCTTTCATTTTACTATTTAGCTTCACAGTGACCTTATCACATCAATAGGACTGAGGCCAAATAGGCGGAACTAAATAAGGTAAATATGGTTTTTTCTCTCCTTCTCTTCACCTAGTGATTTCCATTTGTTTAAATATTTGGGATTCATAACATTTATTGTTTTGTGCCAATTTTATTTTGATAGTGGGATGTATTTTTATATTTTATATAGTTTATTTTTATATCAGGAGTTCCTTTCTCCTTTACCCTTCCCTCCACTCCATCCTGATCCCTACAAAATGGTACTGTCTTTAGCTGCTCATCTGGCATCCAGAAATTCAAAAGGAAGTCAGTCCCCCGGCTCCTCTCCCTGATTTCAGCTCCTCTTCCCATCCTCATGGTGGTGACACAGCATGGGAGAACAAAATTAAGGTGAGGAATGTCAGGAACGTTCTGGAGCTCAGGTTCTGAAGGATCATGACAGGATCAGGTCCAGAGAGTCGGGAACTGGTAGTTGGATCAGGAGCAGGTGGCTGACAGGATCACAGATCAGGTTCAAGGCCTGTCACTCAGGCACAGGGAACAGTGTGGCTGGAGATCTGCCTTTTCTATAGCAGATGGTCAACAAGGAAGTTGAGGAGCAATGCTAAGGAGGGGTGTGGCCTGATTGGCTTTGGGAAAAGCCTTCAGCACCAACCCCAGTCCATAGTCAGAGTAAGTCAGTGGCACTGAGAAGCCAGTTGCCATTGCGAGAGCCCCAAGGTTGCTGGTTAAAGCCCTGGTCCTTACAGAAACTGTTGCCTGGGTACCAAATTCAGGTGGAAGCATGACCTCTTCATCCTCCCTTTTGAAAACTCATGTCCATAAGAGATAATGGTAGCTTTAAAGAAGTAATAATAGCAAGTTTCAGAAGGGTCTATTTTTAATTTCTGACTCTTCCAAGTTTAGCTCTTTGGGATATGTTTAGTCATCTATTAATTACAGATTTGCCAGTAAAATGTGTCCATTGGAAACTCAACAGTGACTGGAGCCAGATGTTAACTGGGAGGAAGAATTACTTGTTTTGTTTTCTAATAATAAGTTCTTTTACGCCTCCAGACAAAGGCACAGCAGCTTGTACAATTTCCTTCAATGAACCACACAGACGCCCACATGTACAGAATAGCAAGGAAAGGAGCCATTCCTTTTGTTTTCTATTGTAGGAAAGTATCTGCCACTCAAAATATTGATTAGATATTGTTTTAAATGTTATGCTATTTAGAAACGATCCAAAATTGGGACATCTAAGTCCACTGTTTTGAGAGGGTGAGTCATGTTATGTCATCTGCTCCTACTCCAAGGCAGTGCAATGCTTGTCTCCCGCTTAGCGTGTTTTCTAGTATGCTGTTCATTCTAGTTTTAGTTGTGCCTGAATCTTCAGATTTAAAGCCAAATTAGACTAATCTTTTCTGAATAATGAAATTTTAACGACTCAGACTTAGTGTTTGTGTTTTGTCTGGTGGTTTAACTGTGTTAGCATTCAAATAGCTGCAATTGGCCTTTAAAGTTAACACCCCATTTAAGACAAAGAGTGGAAAGGCACAGATTTCTGAAATTGTTTCAGTCGGTTTAACTGAACCAAAGAGCAGCACAAAGGCTGTGTTTCCTTCAACCTCCTAGGGATTAGAAATCAGGAGGAGGCCAGTCTGGAAATGTTTCGATTCTAATTCTTATTAAGATTTGGGAGAGCTGGCAGATTTCATACTAAAGTTTGTAAACAAAGTCATGAGGGGAAATAATGATCAATGGTATAATATACTGGAATGCAGCTATAAGGACCTGCTGTCTGGGGTGTGGGCGGACTTGGGGAACAAGTCTGGGAGGGAAAGGTCAGGATCAGGACTTAAACAGGGAGTCGGGATCAGGGCACAGGTTTCAGGTGGTCAGGACAGGCTGGAATCAGAGCAGGGTAAGGAAAAGGAGACAGGGTAGATCAGTTACAGAGCAAAACAAAAATTAGATTAGAACACAGCAGGACTGTATCAGACTCAAGGCATCGGACAGAGACAAGAAATAAACTACTGTTCCACCCATCTTCCTGTTGATACCAACCATGAAGTTGGGAGGTGTGGCAAGGCTGAAGTCAGACAGTAGAGATGTGCCTTGGTAAGGATAGAGGGGCCTCCTGGGGAGTGACAGAACCAGAGGCAAGATGAAACAGTGTTACTGCAGTGGTGAGGATTCTAGCCTAGGGCTGCACTGAACAGTAAAAAAATAAATATGCGTGACTATTTCTGAGGATCAGCTCTGAGTGTTTGACCAATCCTTGGTAACTTGGCCGAATACTTGGTACTCAGTAAAATACTCAGTAAAATAAAACCAGATCCCGAGTATTTTTCAAGTACCGAGTTCCCTTATATAGGACCAAGAAAAGTCCCATATGTTGCCCATCCAAGGATTTACTCTTATACCAAACACTGAACTGAGTACCAGGCCGATTCTTCAGTTACTTGGTATTTGGTAAATCCGGAGTAGAATACCAAGATACTCGGTAATTTTGAAATACTCAGTAATTTTGAATACCGAGTTTCAGCACTATTCTAGGCTCATCAACAGCATCATAAAATGGATTTGATTTTCTGTAAGGAAGAGTTGCAAATCCTCCAAGATTATAGTGGCATCTCCAGGAATTAAAGATGAATTCCTGACAGAGAGGGGCCTAGGAGAAAAATTATAGGGATTTCTCAAAGTAAATATTGAATGGCAAATGAGACTTATCTTGTTATCTGCTTTTCTTTACTTTCCTACATTCCTGATGACTTTATATTCTTTTGACTATATGATCTGACACACACTGGCCCTTGTTTTCCACTGGAGGCAAACTGCAAGCAAAAATGTCTGCTTCATAGTAAATGAATTTCAGAGCATCTCAGTCCTCAAAGCCATTACATCACTTTATAAAGCCTCAAGGATTACTCCAAACAAGGATGTCAATCCTAGCAGCCAGGTCTGCGAGTGTATGGGACATTTTTAATTGGGCATGCACTGAATTATGTGCGTTTGTAAATCAAGGATTTTGCACACGCATGGATCGGTAACTTAGTTCCATTCTATTCACATTCAATGGGCCAGTTAGGATGGTTCGCCCTCAGAGGCTGATGGAACCTCAGTGGTTCCAAGAGGTCCTGAGGGAGTTAACCTTGGACCTGGATGGTCACTCTGCTGATGAGCTGGTCCAGCGTTGGAACACCGTGCTGGAGGAGGCCATTGACAGGGTGGCTCCAAGACGCCCTCTGCCTCTGTCTCATCACTGCAGGGATCCTTGGTTCACTGAGGGACTGTGGGGGATGAAGCAAGTAGGCAGGAGGCTGGAGCAACGCTGGCATCGGATTCGATCTGACTCCGACCGACTTCTCCATAAGGCCCATTTGCGGTCCTATGTGGAGGCTGTGAGGGCTAGGGGTGGGACATCAGGGCAATTACTGGCTGCCAGTTTTACCAGTTACCGGATTTAAAAAAACCGGATTACCGAATTTGTACCGGTTTACAGGTACCGGATTTGTTCCATTGATTTCAAAGGGGAACTATCCCCATTGAAATCAATGGGAAAAACCACAAAAATCTCCCCCCTCCCCCTCCCAGACTGTGCGGTGGAAGGGGGGGCACTCCCCACCCACCCTGCCCAGCCTGGAGTAAAAAATTATTATTTTTTTAAGTCCCACTCCCTACTAGTGCGGGCTCTGGGTCGCCGCCGGCGACCCGGAGCCCGCAACAGCAGGTACTAGGGTGATCCCTGGGGTGGGGGGTGGTT
>QEPC01010959.1:670968-696065 GCA_003113815.1 Sphenodon punctatus | reverse complement strand
GCGGCAGATCCCCATTTGCACTGGCTCTTTCCCCGTCAGCCGACTCCTCTGTGCCGCCGCATCTTCCCTTGCCCCTCCCGCCACTGCCGCTGCAGGTGAGAACACAGCCAAACTCTTTTGGGGACCAGTGGAGACTGCCTCTCCAGGGTAAATAAATATAACAACATACAATATTCTGAGAGGGTAGACAAAGCTGGTAAACCCTAACAACATGCTCTTAAATAAAGCAGAAATGGGTACCCATATGAATGGGTAAATCCATTGACTTTGTGTCACCCATACTTTAGTTAGTACAAATTCCCTGAATGGTACTTCTTTGGGTACTGTGTGGACTTACCTGGGTCCCAGAAGGGGAGGGACACAGCAGCAACTGTGAGCTGGTTGAAGTGACAAGGCACCAAGTGCCACTTTGTTGCAACACCACGCTGCACGTGCCCATGCAAGTGAGGAAGAATAATGCATTTATTACCCACTGTAGGACTCACTCAGGCATGCTGGTACTGTTCTGCTACCCCCATGGGGTGTCCACATGCCTGGATGGTTTGTTTGTTTACATTTTTGGTGTTATATTACTTTGGTACTTTTGGCAGCGATTTATTTATTTAATCAAATGTTTATGCCGTGGCCCCTTTCCGTAGGCTCGGTGGCTCACAAACCATAAAAAATAGTGAAATATGAAAACAACCTCCCAAACCTTCCCACAACCCCCCCACAAAACCCACCCAATACCATCTCCCCATTTCCCACATCCACCCCCCTCACAATCCTACCACATACCCACCCACCAAACCCCCAATCAACATCCCCCCCAATCCCTGCTTATCAAATGCCTTTGCAAACAGGAAAGTCTTACACCGGCTCTGGAAGACACTCATGCTCAGGCTCAAACAAACCTCCAGGGGAAGGGAGTTCCATAGCATGTTCAAGTATTGGTATTGATCTATAAGGCCCTTCACAGTCTCGTCCCCTCGTACCACAGGGACCGCCTCACCGTCCGCACCTCAGAGTGGCTCCTTCGGTCCACTGAGGGTGCCTTCTTGGAGGTCCCCAGTGTCAAGTAGGGGGCCACAATGGAGAGGGCATTCTCGGTGGCCGGGCCTCGTCTTTGGAATTCCCTCCCGGAGGAAGCTTGACTGGCCCCGAGCCTTTTAACATTCCAGCGGGCTTGTAAAACCTGGCTGTTCGCCCAGGCCTTTGGGGGGGGGGGGGGGGGGGGGTTTNCCCTGTCTTGAGGTTTTAAATTGTGTGTTGTTTTAAAAAAATGTTTTATTTTTATGAATGTTTTTATTGAACTGTACGTCACCCCGGGATGCCATAGGCATATGGGGTGACTAATAAATGTTTAAAATAAATAAAAATAAATAAGTTATGCATCTTGAAAACCTGCTTCAGTCTACAGAAGCATCTGTTTTCATGTATTTAAAGAATTCTTTTTAAAGATACAATATAAGCTATGTGCACAGCGAGTACCATCAGCTCTCTCTTTATTTGTTTGTAGAAGACCCAAGTATTTAACTATAGTAGAGGTGGCAACTGGTTCTCCCTATGGACTTTCTGATGTCCAGTGAATATCCACCCAGATTTATTCCCCTCTTATAATTCCCCCCCCCTTCTCTACTCCAATCTTGGTCACCTCAGCCAAGCAGAAAAGAGCTGAACATTACTCTTGTTAAAAGCCTGTTCTGTGATATACTTTGAGGAGCCTAGCTGAAGGTATAGTCTTGGCACCATTCTTGGTTAGGTTACAGTTGCCATCCAGCTAAGGATCATGTCACACATGATATACTCTGTGATGAATACAACTTAACAATTTGTCAACAGGTATCTTTAACTCAAACATTGGGAGATCTCCCATTAGGCATCATGAATGAAAAAATTTTATAAGTCAGTCATTGAAGAGCAAGACCATCATAAATATTCTGGTAGAGTCAGCAGAAACCAATAAATCACTGGTTGACAAACTCTTAGACTGCAAGTCTTCTAAACCATCGTATTCTCTTTCATGTACATTTTCATCACCTTACCATTAAGCACCCCACACATGATCTTCTATATACACAAGTTCAATCCACGTAAAAGAGCATGATTAATTGAAAATGTGTCTGCTGTGAAAATTTGAATGAAGAGCAGAAAGACAAATCTATATATCCATATGAGATAGAACTACGAAGATGTCAGGGGACAGATTCAAGCCTTATAATGTAACAGATAATAAGTTGAGAGACTCTGTTCTCTTGGTGTTTCCTCTTAATTAAATCCATGCAGATAAAAGATGGAGAAATTAAAGTCCCACAGTAGTATAAAAAAGCTGTGCTGCTGACTTCATGAATCATTCATTTTGGGACGACAAGGCAACCATTCATCTGCAATATTTATAATCCTTTAAATTATTAATAACAATCATGTCTTATGCTTCTATACCACCTTATGTCCCCAAGGATCACAAACTTTACAACCTGTGTATATCACTTAACCCACCACTGAAATCCAAACACTTCTTGGTTGGAACATAGAAGCTGTTTATCAGCAAACAACAGGAGGACACACTTTAGGATAGGAATGTTAGTGTCCCAAACCTATAGGGGGATATAGACCTGTAAAATAAAAATGCCCAATTTTAAAATGTGGACACAACTACAAGGATATAATCCTTACACTGTCCAAAAGTGCTGTAGTGCCTGATCATAAAATGGTTGAACTTGGTTTTATGTTTTATTGACTAAAAGGTTCACTGAGCAGTATAGCAACCTTCCTAGACTCTGATGTAGCATTAGTCCAGTCTTTACTAAAAAGAAAACCTCTACTTACAGAATCACTAATAATTACAGCAACTGCTGAATTTTCCATGGAAAGTGTCCATTTAAAAAATAGGCTTAACTGACCTCTGCCTACCTTAAATATCTCAACTTATCACAGTATAGTGTGATGTTGCTGCACAATGAGAATTGTTTCAGTATATGAATGGGAGTTGGATGAAATTATCTTTAGAAATTCTAAATCAGACAGGATAGCAGACTTTTTAAAAGAAACAAAACAAAACTAACTTAACAAAAGGAAATATGAGAAACCAGAGTGGCCACTGGGAGCAAATTACACTCGTGATCTACGTTCTGCACCAGCTTCCTATAGCCTTTCGGGCCAAATTGAAGGTTCTGGTCTTGACCTATAAAGCACTAAATCACTTGTCCCCAGCATACCTTGTATTGCCTCCTCCCCTATAACCCATCACTCTTTCTTCAATGAGCCAGGAGTAGTCTTCTGTTCATGCCCTCAGCGTGCCAAATACTGACTGCAAGGGTGCAGAGGCATTGTTGGTGACTGTTCCCCAGTTGTGGAACTCTCTCTTTTCCTCCAGAGGTTCACCAAAGCTCGAGCCTTTGTATGTTCGGGATATAGTGTGAAGCATTTTTGTCTCTGCAGCATGAAAGAAGGCAAGGAGTCTGATGTGATCCTAAATTAATGAGACCCAACCATTTCTGCTGGCTGCCCTAACTCATGCAGGCTCTGCCTCATAACAGCTACAAACTGGTAGCTGGTTAAAGGGAGGCCATTGTTGTGTATGAACAAGTATCCCTCCCTTGATGGGCGTGAGAACAAGTATGCCTTCATGGCATGAACTGGGCATATGATATGATCCCTTAATTGTGTAGGGTGAGCCATGCTCCCCTACCCCACTGGTCCACCTTGGACTGTCTTACTCTCAAAATTATAGCCCCTTCTGCCCATTTAAGGTTAGTTACCTGTAGAGCCCTCCCGAATCCATCAAAGTGCGACAGGTTCACTTGACCTGAATGCATTGAAGAATGATACTGTCAAGGCAGCTGCAAACAGCAGTTCCTTGTTAGGCTCTGTACAAATCCAGCTTAAATTGGACACCATACCTGCTAAGAGCCACAGGTGCCGGCTGTTGCTAAGGCTGTGCTCCTGCCTGTGCCGTGACTCAAGCAGGATAGACTCTGCCCTGGCTCAGGGTGATCCTACAGAAAAAGCAAATGGCTGCCCATTTAGCTGTAATTCTGCCAGGTACCAGCCCACAACCTTGTAACTGATTACCTGAGGGTGATGGTCCACTTCATTTGAATTGGCACCTGTGCGCAAACCTTCCTCCCACCTGGATTGTTCAGTCACCCCATCCCCATGCCACCTCCTTCCTCAAAGGTGTGGGCGGAGGGTGGACAAGAGCCCTCCCCCTACAGGTGCATGGGTGGGGAAATTGTTTATGCAGGCTTTTTGTGGTCTACGGGTGGGTATATTTTAATTGGGTTTTTTCTTCTTCTTTCTTTTAATGTATTATGCATATACCTGTTTTTATGATTATTAACTGCCATGATCCTGATTTTTGTGGGATGGGCCGGATAGAAATCTAAATAATTTTTTTTAAAAAAATGATGTCCTCTAAAGCTGTACACTTCTTTGAGTAAAAACAGACATGTGGGTGGGGCGGTGGCTCCCTGGCCTGGCCTGGAATGCGAAACCACAGCCTAAATGGCATGGGCTAGGTCAGGGCACCAAACAAATGTGCCCATGGCCAGAGAGCCGTCCTACCACCCACACGGTATGGGTAGGTTGGGAAGCTCAACCAGTGCTCCTCACCATGACAGATAGCCATGGCGGTCAATGATGGACACCGCCAGCTATGGCGGTCCCTGATCTACAGCGGCTATGACAGGGCAGAATAGCTGTTTTGGCTTGTTGTGGTCCCATTGGCCTGTGTGTGTGCCTGGCTGTACCTGCCAAACAGACATGCTGGTGGATCCCAGGCCACAGTGGGCCAAATTAGGCCATGGTCATGACTGTTTTTATGCTTCATTAGCTTCAACAATGTATAATAATTTGACACCAAACTGTTACTTACTTCTATTTTTCAAATTGTCTTTCATAAACACTCTTTAATGTTCTGACTTTATCAGAAAATTTTTCCTTACCTTCACTGTCACAAAGAAAACCTGCTCCTATTTCTTTGTATCTGCTTTTCCACCATTGTGCTTCTAACTTTCTCTCACCTAATAGCCTAATAACTTTCTCTCACCTAATAGCCAGGTTTTCAAACTTCCAAATCTCATGGTTTCCATGAGTCCCTTCTTTCCAGTGGTTGAGTGCTTCTATTTGAAGACCTGTCTGATCTTTTACTCTAAATGCCATTTTGGACACCCTTCATTTTTTGAAAACTGTTAGACCTTTCTCCACAATTGGATTCCTTTTAATCAAACTTCACATGAAAGCTAATATTTTTCTCTGCGGTTAAAGGTAGACGCTAGTGTCACTGAATCCAATCCCCTTTCCCACAATGTCTTCCTGAGTGGACTTTTTACTTATTTATTTTTTTCAGACCGCATGTCATGCTACAGTCTGCTGTTGCTTGTCAGGCTAATTCTTGATTGCCTGGTAAATTCTTAATTCTAATGCTCATTTCATTGGGTAACCATCACACAGACTGCTCATTGGGGAGCAACATATTTATTGGACAAATTTGTTGGATGGTCAATTAAGTTTCAACATAATTTACCTTGTATGTATTTTTTATGTTTGATTAAGTCTTAAAATGAATTAAAAGTTGATCTTTTATGCTGACCTCCAGGACTAAACTGAAACGACCAAATTTAAGTGTCTTCAAAATTTCCAGTACCTAGAAACAATAGTTCTCTTGACCTAATGAAATCCAAGTAAACTTGTACAAGCCAAGAGCTTTATTAGGTAAACTGTCCCTGAAGTATCATCAGATATACCATGGACAATTTTATTACACTGCCATTGGAAAAACACGTTTGTTAAGCAACATAGTTTTTTTTGTTTGTTTGCTTAAGAAAAGTCTTACTGTAAGTTTATAAAATGGTAATTACTGTAGCTTCAAGACACTTAATCATGATTAGCAGAAAAAGAAGTGTCTAATGAACTTTAAATTGTATCAATTACTTGCTCACGGATAATTAGTTGCATCGGTATTTACATTTTAACTCAATGAACTGGATTCTCAGCTGTGACCAAGATGCACTGAACTAAGTTGAGCAGTGATAAAGTTGAGGTTTTCTGGTAGTGATGTCAATGTAGCCTAAAGTAGGTAGAATGGAGAGGTCAGGAATTGGCCACTGACCCATAAAATCTTGCCCGTTCTTCTTAAGACATTAGATGTACTTGCTATTAGGAATTCTTGGCGTGTATTACAAATACTGAAGTTACCCAATAGTAACTTCTCTTGCTACTTTTAAGATCTATCACTGTTAGGAAACTTCATAAAGCATCAGTAGATAGAACATAAAGGCTTGGATTCCCATGTCCTTACAGTTTCTGTACAATACAAAACTGTACAACACAAAAGGGTGCTGGCTGTTTTGTGGCTATTGTGAGGCTGGAGCAAGGCCTGCGAGGACCCTGCTCCAGTGACGACATCCGTGCAACACAGCCTCTTCCAGCCATCACTCTCATCACCACTGGCCTTCACTTGGACTCTCCCGTGCCATCCGCAGGTTATTCCCTCTGCTGCCATGAATACTGACCACTGGAATGTCTCCCCTTATCTCCCTCACCCTCCATCTCTCCTCTCCTTCTCCCGCTGCTGCTGTCTCCCCTGCTTTTCCTTCTCCCTCCTCCAACACTCTTTCTCCAACCTCCCCGCCCCTTATATTCCCCCTTGCCTATTCCCCCTCCTCCCCTTCACCCCCAACCCCTGTCAATTCCAGCCCCTTTCCCCTCCCCCCTCCCTCTCCTTCTCTTCCTTTGAGGCTCACTCTGTGCATCTCTACTCCCCCCTTCACCTCCATGTCGCTGTCATCTACCGACCCCCTGGCCCCCTTTCCTCTTTTCTCTCGGACTTTGAATCCTGGCTTACCTTCTTCCTCTCCGATGATAACCCCACTCTCATTCTTGGTGACTTCAACATCCATGTTGACGCACCTTCCCAGTCCTCTGTCTTCCGCTTTCTCTCCCTAACCTCCACCTTTGATCTCCGCCTCTGGACTGATTCCTCCACCCATACCGACGGCCACTCTCTCAACCTCATCTTCTCCAGAAACTGTCCTGTTGCTGACCTCTCCTTTGACCTTTGTCCCATGTCTGACCATTACCTCGCTTTCTTCATCCTCTCCCACCAACCCCCATCTTCTTCTCCAGCTCCACGCCCCTTCCGTGATTTGCAGTCTATTAACCCTTTAGATTTTGCTTCCTCCCTCTCCCCCCTCCTCTCTCCTGTCTTCTCCTCCTCTTCCCTTGACACTGCCATCTCTTCTCTTAATGCATCTCTCGCCATGGCCCTTGACTCTCTTTCCGCCTCTCCTCCCACCCCGTTTGACCACAAAACCCCCGTCGTTGGCTCACCCCTACTATCCGCTACCTCCACTTCTGCACCGAGGCTGCTGAATGCCTCTGGCGCAAATCCTGCTCCCACCCAGACTTCCTCCACTATAAATTCTCCCTCTCCTTCCTCTCTTCCACTATCTCCCTGGCGAGGCAACACTACTATGCCTCCCGGGTTGAATCCTACTCTCGTGACACTCACCACCTCTTCTCCACCTTTGACTCCCATGTCAAGCCCCCCTGCCCCCCTCCACCCTCTTCCCATTCTGCTCAGGATCTCACGTCATTCTTCACCTCAAAGATTGACAAGATCTGCCAGGACATTGGTTCCCAACCATCTCCTCTCCCCACTCCCTCACCACCCCTCCCCCTCTCTCCTCTCCTCTTTCCCTCCTGCTTCCCTTGAGGAAATCTTCTCCTTGCTCTCTTCCTCCAACCCCTTCACCTGCCCTCTCGACCCAGTCCACTCCCACCTCCTGACCTCCATTGCTCCCACTGTTGCCCTCTCTTTTACATGTCATTAATCTCTCCCTCTCCACTGGCTCCTTCCCCTCTGCCTTCAAGCATGCCACTGTCTCTCCCATCCTCAAAAAGTCCACCCTCAACCCCTCTGACTCCTCTAGTTACCGGCCGGTCTCCCTCCTATCCTCTAAACTTCTGGAACATGTTGTCTACTCCCGCTGCTTGAATCTCCTCTCTGCCAACTCCTCTCTGGACCCTCTCCAATCTGACTTCCGCCCCCTTCACTCCACTGAAACTACCCTTGCCAAGATCACCAATGATCTACTTGTCGCTAAATCTAAGCACCTTTACTTCATTCTTGTCCTCCTTGACCTCTCTGCTGCCTTTGACAGTGTCGACCACTCACTCCTATTGGACTCTCTTCATTCCCTAAGCTTCTGCAGCTTTGTCCTTAACTGGTTCTCCTCCTACCTCTCTGACCGCTCCTTTAATGTGTCTCTTCCCAATTCCAACTCCTCCTCCCCGCCCCTTGGTTGGGGTTCCCCAAGGCTCTGTCCTGGGTCCTCTCCTCTTCTCTATCTACACCCTGTCCCTTGGCAAACTCATTGCCTCCCACAGCTTCCAATACCACCTCTATGCTGACAACACTCAACTCTATTTCTCCACCCCCTCTCTCTCCCCTTCTGTCCAAGCTCGCCTCATCAATTGTCTCCCTGATATCTCCACCTGGATGGCCCAACGTCAGCTCAAACTCAACATGGCTAAGACTGAACTCCTTATCTTTCCTTCCTACCCTTCCTCTCCCTCTTCCCTGTCCATCCTTATCACTGGGGTTACCATCCATCCCGTTCCCCAAGCCCGTAGCTTGGGCTTCGTCTTCGACACTCACCTTTCCTTTAAACCTTACATCGACTCTGTTGCCAAGTCCTGTCACTTTGCCCTCCATAGCATTGCTCAGATTCGCCCCTTTCTCTCTGTCGGCTCAGCCAAAACCCTTGTTCATGCCATGGTCATCTCTTGCCTTGACTACTGCAACCTCCCCCTTGCTGGCCTCCCCCACTCTCACATGTCCCACCTTATCACCATCCCGAATGCCACTGCTAGGGTCATCCACTCAGCCTGTCGCTTCAACCAAGTGCAGCCTCTTCTCACCTCACTTCACTGGCTCCCCCTTCCTGAATGCATCCTTCACAAACTCCTGGTATTCACTTACAAAACCCTTCACAACCTGGCTCCTCCTTACCTATCAGCCCTAATCTCCTTACGCACTCCTGCATGCACTCTACACTCCTCCTCTGTCCCCTCCCTCGCTCTCCCTCATCTCCTCTGCTCCCCTAACCGCCTTTGTCCCTTCTCCCTTGCTGCCCCCCATGCCTGGAACTCACTCCTTGCCCACATCTGCCTTGCCCCCTCCCTCCGCACCTTCAAATCCCTCCTCAAAATCCACCTCTTCCTCGCCGTCTTTCCCGACGTCTGTTAGAACTTTCCCCACAATATTTACTACCTGCCCTCCCCACAGACTCCTGTCAATGGCAACCAAGCCAAGCATGTGCACCTGAGACTTTGCATCCACTTGAATGTTATTTATCCCTTCTCTCTCCCTCTGTCCCCTCTCCTTGTCTCCCCACTCTTTGTCTATTTGATTGTAGGCCATAGGCAGGGACCACATCTATCTTATTGTTCTGTAAAGCGCCAGGTACACAGCTGGCACTATACAAATGCTAATAATAATAATAATAAATAATAATTCATAATTAATAATAAATTAATAACACTGTTGCAAAAGAAAGTGATGGAACTACTAGTTAAAGATTTTCCATAATGTAAGGAAGCTATCAGCTGGCATAAATTTTTTCTGTTTATGCCAGCTGATAGCTTTTCCAGTGCCTACTAACCCTCTCATGCACTCTTGAAAAAAGGACACATTGTAAGCAAGAGCAGAGTACACTTGCATTTTGCTTATTCACAAATGACATATGAACTCCCTCCCGCCGAAGGTCTGCTTGGCCCGAACCTTCCCTCTTTCCGTAGACAATGGGTGTTTTCAGACGTTACGGGGCCGCTTGGCCCCGTACCGAAAACAACCCATTCATTCCCCGCCGGGGTCACCCCGTCACGCCATATCAGACGTGCCGGGGGTATCCCGGTGGGGAATCTGGGAGGGGGCGGGGCCGCGTGGTGCAACGAGCAACCGCACGGCCCCGCCCCCTCCACGCACCCTGCCGCCTGCCCTCCTGGGAGACGGACGGGCGGCGGGGCCAATGCGGATGCCGCGTCGGGCCGGATGCGCCATGGCCCGGGATCCCGCTGGGGATCCCGGGCCGTGGCAACCGGCCAGACGTTACTTTTTTTTGGTCCCCGCTGGGTATCTTTTTGACCACGCTTCCTGGGACATTCCCCCGGCTAGCCCGGGAAGCATGGTTCAAATTGACCCCTTGCGGGTATTGACCGTGGCGAACATCTGGCGGGTATTGACCGTGGCGAACAAACAGACGTTTGAGACACAGTGACCACAGGTGGGTATTCACCGTGGTTCATTGTGATCTTGTAACGTCTGAAAATACCCAATGTAAGACCTGGTGTTCTGCCGGGCCTTTGGCGAGGGAGATGGGTGATGGGTGGGGGGTAGGGATGGACGAATGCGGTTCAGAAGTTCGGAGTTCAAACTGAACTCGACCAGTTCGGTCAACTGAACCGAACTTCCAAATCGAACTCGATTTTCGAACCGAATTTCTGAACTTGGCTCTGTTCGCCCATCCCTAAAAGATAATCCATTTAGTTCAATGGGGTTTGAATTTCTGAACTTTGTTTGGAAGTTCGGAGTTCGGACCGAACTCGAATAGTTCAGTCGACCGAACCGAATTTCTGAACTGAACCGAACTGAATTTCCGAACTCAGTTCTGTTCGCCCATTCCTAGTGGGGGGCTGGGAAGGGGGGGGGAGGAAGGGTTTTTATCTCCACCGTAAGGTATTTTATTGTTGTTTTAATGTGTTTTTTTGTACTTTTGTATTTTTATTTTTGTTTGTATTTTTATGTCTTTCATATGCTTTAAGCCACTCCGAGCTGCAGGAGCAGGAGAGGGCAGCCTATACATTTAAATAAATAAATGATAGCATGGAACTCATAGCTAATTGTTGTCAATTAGAGAAGCCAGTGGCATGCTCTAATTTATATTGATAAAGCAGGGCTGCTGCAAATCCACCATGAGAACAAGGGATATGTTCCCTGAGACCCCCCCTCACACCATGTTCCTTAGTAGTATCACAAACTTCATAGCAGAGAATTTTTTTCAGGCAGACATTCTCCACTGAACAGAGAATAAAGTAAAATAATTTAATTCAACCTTAAAGCAGTTTCTCTAAATCAGGGCTAGCCAACTGATGTCCCCATAGTAGGGTTCCATTCAGGCCAATGCCTTAAAATCTAATTTTTATTATATCAGTATTTGCCCGCCCACTAGCCCAGCAAAACACAAGACACAATTTATTTGGATAAACAGGGCAGCAATCCTTTATTAACAGAACAGGTATCCAGACAACAAATAACAGAGGTACAGTTCAAAGGAGTGGAGTTTATAAGAAACTCCTTTGAGGGATGAATGTAATTTCCCCCACAGCCCAGACAACTGTAAAGTGTGACCTAAACCCATACGTAAGCCTTCTCACAGGTAAAATACCTGGAGATGGAGTATAAGGACATCTGAGACACTCATCAGGCTGCCCAGTCTGGCTAATCCACCCATATTCCCCCCACTCTGAGGTGCTATGTCCACAGTTCCTAGAGACTCTGCAAGCCACACCACAAACTCAATTATAAGCGGTGATCTGGAAATCAATTACTGTCTAGAGCTGCCCAATTAATGATTGAGCACTGCACTCAACCACCACAGGGGGAATCCGGCTAAGAAGCATTACCACCCCCACCCCAAACTAGATACCCAGATAAGCTGCCAAACCTTCTGCAAGTCCAGTCAAATATATATTGTTCCCTTTCCTGGATAGATGGACACCATCCCTCCAGAAGAGCAACGCATCTGAAAAACAGATCTTGGACAAATTGATAATGTTACCACCCATTAACCTGACCCATTTGCTGATGGAATTATTTGCCTTCCTGCACGCCCTGTCAACTTTGTTTGGGTAACAGGTGTTAGTCCAGGACCACCTGGGTAACATATTAACCCCAAAGAGTTTTACAGCAGGGGCCAATTTGTTAATTTCCCATAAATCAGAAATAACAGAAGAGACAAGATATAAACCTGCTATTGCAGGCAAGTCTTTTTCACCCAAATGTATTATGAAGACATCGGGAAGAAAACCACCCTGTCTCAGCTTCAACCAAGGAAGCAATTGCTTCCAATGCATTCATCTGAAACCAAGCCAGGTGATTCGACCCATTGATCTAGCCCCAAGCTGGGGGCTCGCCTCTACCAGCACACCTCTGAGTGCCCCCAGAACACGATGCTGTGCCCCATAATCTAAACATGTTTTTGGTGAATGGGAGGGCCAGCACCTGTGCAAGTGAAACAGAAAAAGACATATGTTAACAAACAAATGCCAAAACCTTTTTATATAGTTTAACTTATAATGAAGCACCTATAGACCTGTGACCTCCATTGGCCACAGGACTGGCTTTCACTCCCTGAGAAGCCAGTCCTTGGTGCCGTGGTGGCAGCACCGATACTAAAAGAATGTTTGCTAAATTCTCTGAACTCCAAGCCTGAGACACCCAATGTTTTTCTAAAAACCGTGACAAATTGCTACCATGTCAACAGGGCACTAAGAACATAAGTAATGCCATACTGAATCAGACCAATGGTCCATCAAGCCCAGAATTTTGTCCTCAGTTCAGTTCAATTTATTACACTTGGCCATAGGCCATTGCCAACATCACACATAAACAAAAAACAACATCACAAACATGCTATACACAACTTTAACAAGTAAATAAAGATAATTAATTTTTTTTGTTAATACATTCCTCAAGCGAAAACAGGGGGACCCTTGCCCAAACCCACTCAAGCTCAGACATTAGATAATTCTCCACACTGCAAGTCTAGGCATCACATTTCATAATGGGGTTTTGACTGCAAAAATAAAGATCTAATATTAAATGCCCGTATCAAAAATCTCATTACCTTCTGCGTGATATCTAAGGATACATCCTTTAAGGTTATCTCCAACAAACCCCAATCAGAGAATTCTCCATACTTTTCCAGGATTGGGTAGAGAATTTCAGCCCATAACTGATCATACAAACGACAGCTAAACAAAATATTGCGCGTTGACTCCGTCGTGAGCATGTTGAAGCGGCAGAGATGCATTCCATAATCAATACCTTCCAACCGCCCCTCATAAACTTTAGAGGGGAGAGCGTTAACCCTGGCATAAAAGAAAAGCTGCTTTTCCCTAAATGTACTTGAAGAACTCAGGTAACCTGCCATCTCCCCCAATGGTGGCAGCCAAGACATATAACTGGACATGTGGGCAGACCGTCTAATTGTGGACAATTCCTCCTGCCTTTCTATATCCTGGAGTCTCACACGGATTTCCGCTTTGGCAGCCCAAAAGTCCCTTGAACTGAAATAGGCAGGTGAAAACCCCATATGACATAAACGCTTTTCCACTTCCCTGAACCAAGAGCTCTTGAAAGTGTCATCTAGCAGAAATTTCCTTAGGCCACATTTAGAAAACTATTGTAAGTGGAGTCAAAGTTTAAGAGCTAGCTCCCAAGCTAATGAATTCCAGCTCCTCTGGCCACACTCTACTCTAATGGCAGGTGATGGTGTGCCAGTTGAGATCCTCAGTAGCGATCTAAGAAAATGAGCCTGCGCCCCGTTCAGATCTTTCCCCACCAAAGGGGCCCAGATTTCTGCACCATATAAAAAAGAAGCCCTAGTTTTGGCATCAAAGACCCTCACGAATTCTGTCCTCTGACAGTGGCCAATCTCGATCGTATGGGAGAAGAACCAACAGTCACAATGGACAATCCATTCCCCGTTGTTCACTCCCAACTCCTGACAGTAAGAAGTTCATCCCATAAGATACTTGGTTAATAGCCATTAATGGACCTACTCTCTAAGAACTTATCTAGTCCTTTAAACCCAGCTATGCTATTGGCCTTGACAACGTCCTCTGGCAATAAATTCCATACGTTAATTATGTGTTGAGTGAAAAAGTACTTCCTTTTATTTATTGTTTTAAATATGCCAGCAGCTAGTTTCATGGTGTGTCCCCTAGTTCTAGTACTATTTGAGAGAGTAAATAACCATTCCCTATCTACTCATTCCACACCACTCAAGATTTTATAATTGTCTATCATGTCCCTTCTCAGTCTTCTCTTTAAGCGGAAGAGACCCATTTTGTCAAGCCTTTCTTTGTATGGAAGCCGTTCCATATCCTTTATCATTCTCATTGCCCTTCTCTGTACCTTTTCTAGTTCAGCTATATCTTTTTTGAGATGGGACAACCAGATTAGAATGAACAAAGAGGGGAGCAGGGCCATCTGGCCTAATACTCAAATAGTCACACAATGCTTTCACTGGGCAAAGCACTATATTGCTGGATGCTCACGGGGCTACTGACACCCTGTGACCTCTTTCTTGATCAGCTTTAGAGCGCCTAATGTACAGGCATACAGCATCTCCATCCCAACTAACATCATTCACCCTCAAAGCATGTCCCACTGCTCCCGTTCTAGATGAAACAACAAGCTCCCCTATCCTCAAAGCCCCCAAAAAGGCAATCAGACAGGCACCCCAAAAAAAAAGAGCCCCATTCCAGTGAAAGCAAGTGCAGGAAAGGGAAACTAAGATCTTGTCCAATATTTCTGGAATAACAGGGTGACACAAATCCACCAAAGGACCCTGTTCCCTATACCATCCTTCAATCACCCTTCTTACATGAAAATCTGCAGAAGTGTCAAGCTGAAGCCTAAGTTTAGCAAGGAAAGAAATGGCTGCCAAACAACCTGCTGTAGTCTTAGCTGCCAGGCCTCTCCTGTAAAGAAACACTGCAAATTACAAAACTTGATCCTCAATCAAAGGTGAGCCCCACTAAACACCAAGGCCCTGCCTAAAACTATTAAAATCCTCAAACCATGCATGGTAACTTTTCCGTGTAGCTGGAGCCAAAGAGCAGATCACTGGCTTGTCTATTTTTTGGTGGGTCGGAATCTGAATTGATTCCTCATCTGCTGCAGGTGCCAACTGACTTGTCTGAAATGACTTGTCTGAAAATGCGAAAGAGTGTCAGCTATGGAGTTGTCAACCCCAGGAACATGCCTTGCACTAAACAAGATGTTACCCCTCAAACAAATACTCACCAATGCCCTAAGCAAGCTCATCACCCTGATGGACTTAGATGACATAGAGTTGACAACATGCACTACTGCTATTTTTTAACACCAAAAACAGACTCTTATCTCAAAATTCACCATTCCAAATGTGCACCGCCACCACAAGAGGAAACATCTCCAAAAAGGTCAAGTATCTAAAAATATCTGACTCCTTCCACTCAGGTGGCCAGGACTCCACACACCAAGACCCTTTATAGAAGACTCCAAAACTGAAGGCACCAGCAGCATCTGAGTGAACCTGAAAATCTACCTGAAACATGAGGGGGTGGTGAAGAAATATAAATTAAATAAATAAATAAATAAATAAAATAAAAATACCTGCAACAGCAGCTTTTCCCTCCAAAATGACACACCACTGAACTCCTTCAAAAACTGGAGCTACACTGACCAAACCCCATATATGTCATTATTGATTCTGACCCAATGATGTGAGGTACGTACACTGGAGGACACTCGATACAGTGTTGCCAGGAATGCACACCCAGGTGCAACCACCTTGCATGCAAAGTTCAAAGAGCCTAGAAATGATTGCCACTCAAACAGCATGCATTTCTTGCGAGACATCACTCTCTCAACCTCCACTTCCAGGGGTCTCAACTTACTGGCCAGAAGCCTAGAACCAAAAGTGTAAAGTGTTAAGCTCAATCCCCAAATTAATGAGGATTCCAACCGATCCGTCTTTTTTTTCTTCAGCCAGAGGAACACCCAATTCTGCCGCTACCTCCTGAAAAGCTGACAAAAAGTGCGTGTAATCATGAGTCTCAGCACTCCACGAACAAAAAATCGTCCAAATAATGAGACACATTTGCATCACCCACTTGCTGGCACGCTGCCAACTCCAACATATGGCTAAAAGCTTCAAATGCTGCACATAAAATAGAACAACCCATGGGCAAGGCTTTGTTGAAATAAAATGAACTGTCAAACATAAAACCCAACAGGTCAATATTAGCAGGATGTATTGGAAGAAGCCGGAAAGCAGATTTAATATAGCACTTTGGTAAAAGTGCTCCCTGCCCGCAGCTCCTCACCATCCTAACCACTGAATCAAAAGAAGAATGATGTATTGAGCAAACAGCAAGATCAATGGCATCATTCATTGAACCTCCATTAGGATAAGACAAATGGTGTATCAATCTAACCTCCCCTGGTGCCTTTTTTAAGGGACGACACCCAGGGGAGACACCTTCAAATTTGAGAACAGGCCAGCCACCCTGTCTTTGGTAACTTCCTTACCTATCTTTATCTAGGCCATGTGTTCCAAGCCTCTTAATGACAACAAATTGGGAGAGTGCAAAGGAACACACTCCTTGTTAAAAGGGAACACACTCCCTGTTGAAATCCATCACCAAAACCCTGTAACAAATAAATTGCATCCTTCATAGAAGGATAATCGATCGACCATTTCTCCAAAGCAGCCAATTTAATTGGAGTTGGAGCCCTTACCCTGAGGGGCCCCACCGGGGACTGCTCTAGCTCCCACTGAACCACCCCCATGGCCCCTTCCTTTTGTCTGCTTAACCCTGGGACAGTACACTGCTGCATGTCATCCCAAGCAGGATGTGCATTCATGCCTGAACTTGCAGGCTGCATTAAAACATTTACCTTTTTCATTAAAGTTCCAGCAGACCAGGCTACCGGCAACTGCTTTGCCAGCATCACTACACTCCAACTCGGATTTATTGCAGGAGCCCTTTGTTAACACATGCCCACTATCTGCCCTCACCTGTGTCCCACTCTGCAGCATACACTCAAGCCACAGTTCTCCAACATGTAGATCCCACCTTATGTTAAAGTTAATTGAAGCTCTCATCCTGAACGTTTCATCATATCTAAGCCACCCTGGTCCTTGAAACGTCTTGATGGCCCGGTGGACAATATCAAAATATTTGAGCATTAATGATACTCTCCAGGGTTAAGCTTGTATAACTACTCCCAGATAGATAGATAGTAGATACCCAATTACTCCAATTTCTATCTGCCTTAGGTTTTTTTATTTTTTCCGGATCCCTTTTATCAGTTTTGTCATTGGGGTCAGGAATAGGCTCCCTAGAAAGGAGAGCAAAAATATCCAAGTATTCCCCCTTCCAAATTTTCTCTCGAGTACGGATGTGCGAACAGAACCGAGTTCAGAAATTCGGTTTGGTTTGAAAATTGAATTCGGTTCGAAAGTTCGGTTCGGTCGAATGAACTATTCTAGTTTGGTCGAATACCGAACTTCCAAACCGAGTTTGTACATTCAAAACCATTTTTTTTGGCCGTCTGAACTGGTTCGAATTTGACCGAACAGTTCGGTCGAATTCGAGTTCGGTTCGAAAGTTCGGTTCGGTTGACCAAACTATTTGAGTTCGGTCCGAACTCCGAACTCCCAAACCGCATTTGCACATCCCTACTTGCGAGTCGATTGGAGGAGGTGCTCTCCAAGTGGTGCAGACACCTCAACATATGGGATCATGGATCCCACAAATTTCTGAGGATGGACATCAACCCCCTGCTGCACATTCTGCACTGCACCCACAGCTGCAGCCTGCTAATCAGAGGGCCCTGCAGCTTGCCAAACATTGGCACAGCTAACAATAATGTCTGTAAAGGGAAGGGATGCGGGAGCACAATGACAAGTGGGCACAGCTGGTCTTCCCAGCTTCCAAGTAGTTCCATCCTGGTAAAACCCCTGGGAGGGATCCCCTACAATAGCATTTGACTGGGTGCCCATGACCCCTGAAGGTGTTTGTGGGTCACCCAACCCCCCACCCCCAGTCTGACTAAGGGGGGCTGCAGCAGACCCAGAACCAGATGACCCATTAGGGAACCCCACCCTGCTGCTGGGTTGTGGGAACAGCATCAGCCTGAAACTCACCACCCAGGGGCTCATTCACCACAGCTGCCTGTGCACCTTCTCCCATGTCACGGTTCCTGTCAAGCTCTTCAGTCCTGCTTGTGAAGTCCCTCACCAAGGCTGCCAGCTTGCCCTCTTCTGCTGGGGCCCAGGTACAGCCTGGGGAAAAGCTCCATCCTCAAAAGAAGGCCCAGGCTCTGCCCTGTCCTCCCTCTCTGCCTCACCATGGGGATCAGCCTGCCCCTCCTGTAGAGTGGCCACACGGACCAGCAAATCCCTTATGTCCTGCAGCACCTCCATGTTGCCAGGCTCATTCCCAACCAGCTGGGGCTGACTATCTGGAGCCAGCAGAGGTCGCAGGAAACCCCCTGCCACCGTTGGGGGATTTTGTCTCCTTGGTGAGGCCCCATGCCCAGCAGGAAGATTATATCTCCTTGGGCATTTTCACACAACATCAGACCTTGTCTGCCTATGCTTATCCCCCTTTCCCAGCCATCCTCACTCTTCGGCCACAAACCAGTCTCTGGCTTCTGATTCCAGTTGCACTGCTCTCTTCAGAAGAGCTGCAACCACCTCAGGACCCACAGGGGAAAAGCCGTTCTGCTGTTCTGAAGGCCGATCCCTCACTCCTCTAGAGAGCAAGAGGCTCTCTTGACTCTCCAAGCTCCTAACTGCGCCACAGCCCACTTCAAGCCGGGCACAATATTTAAACACAGGGGAGACCCCCGCTCTCATGAGAGCTTCCTTCCCTGAGAAGCACAAAGCTGCATTGCTTGGTGATCTTTGGAAAGACCCTGCAAAAGCCAAAACTGTCTTGTCAGGCTTACTCAGTGGGAAGGGCAAACCCCGCCTCACCTAAATTGCATTGTGCAATAACAGCTGCAAACTTGGCATGTTTAACTCACATAGTTCTTGTCGATAAGTTTGAACGGGGTTTGACTACTACCTTTGCACTATCAAAATAATGTCCAATGGTTGCACGATGAGAGATGCTTGTGAAATTGCTGTAAGATGCTTCAGCCCATGGTGGCCAAGCAGTTGGACAGCCATGCTCCAAAAAGTGTCAGTATTAAATGTCAATGCGATGTCAATCTCAATAAGGCTAAATTCCTCTGGTAAAAACAGATTCATGGTTGAAATTTTCAGGCACGTAAGTGCTCATTTATGCACTCAAATTATGTGCCTTAAAAAGGGTTTTTAGATGAGAAGCTTACATTTTGAGAACCAATTGTGCTGTCATAAAACTCCTTATGAGCTGACAAAGCTTCAGTCATATTACACTACATGACTTTAGTAGCATTACGCATGGCACATTTGACTCACTGTTTGAAAACAATGCACTGATCTGCACAGCTCACATGTCCAAATTCACAGAGAGTATTAATGTTACTTTCTTTATTTAAAGAAAAAACTTTGCGGATGGGGTGAGTTTTAAGAAGATGAAGACATTTTATTCACCACATGTGTGTATAACTCTCACCTCGGTGTTTGACTTTTTAATATTGCTTTCATAAAGGGCTGATCTTAGAATTTGTGGGACCAGGGCAAAGATAACATGTGGGGGCCCTGGTAGCCCCTCCCCCGAGGCCAAACCCCCTTGGGAGCACCCTCTGCAGAGCCCTACAGGCGGTCATCTTTAAGGTCCCACTGGGAGAGGCTGGGGTCCATTCCCTCATGAAAAGAGGGGCTAATGAAGGACCCACAAATGTAGAGAAAATAGAAGGGCCTGGGGCGATAAGGCTGGTCCTGCTTTCATATATACACTGTCCTACTAGTCAGTCTCTAGTTTGACTACTTACATGTCTGAGGAAGTGTCCTACCGCTTGAAATCTTGCATACTCTCACCAACAGAAGTTGGTCCCATAAAAGGTATCATCTGGACTACTTTGTCTCCATGATTTTCTAAGAAAACAGAAAGTCGAATTTTGAACATCTCTCTTCCCAACGAAACCAAATTTGATACATATGGATCGATACCTGCATGTAATAGGTATTGAGCCACATGGAAATCTGTATTTACCTAATCTTCTTTCTCCTCTAGCTGTCTCTTCTATCAGATTAATTTTGTGGTAAAGGTCTCACCAAGATGATGCCTTAGGCATTTGATTCATAACTTGTGTCTGTAAACAGAGCCATGAACAACCTGTAATTGAGATCTATGGAACTATTATGAGTTAGAGCTGAATTAAATAACAGGTTCTTTATTTCTGTACATCAGTAATATTTTTGGATAGCATCCCAAATAACTGAATTTATATTTGCTCTGAAAAGGATATTCACATATTTATTAAAACTCTGGTTTCTGATCAATTTTGTTTGGTTACTTGATCAAATATTTGGTCGGATAACCCAACAGCTGAACAGAAACAAACAAAAAACATGAAAAAAAACTAGGGGTGGGGACAGGGATCCCCCCCCACAAAATGAGTACCTGAATGAAGTCAGCTCAAATAGTGTTTTGTACCCACTTTGTATGGCCGAATCAGAGTGGGCAAATTCTACAAATAAGGGGTCATATTAATTTCAGAGTGAATATTCATTTCAGCAATATTGCTAGTTTAATACCGCCAGGATATGGTTTTCTGTCTAGTAAAAGAATGAACCATATATATTTATCAAAGATGGGAGGGAAGAGCAGGAGGGAAAGCTAACTGTACTGCAATAATTCCATTTACCTACTTTAACTTCTTGAAACAAACAGTGACTTCATCACTTAAGCAACTAGTGCAACTGAACCTATTTCCTAAGGACACATTAATATAGAATCTACGTGTTCTACTTTTCATCCAACTTAATTTCTGACAAGTTTGAATGTGCCTGTCTTACGCTGTAATTTCTCTCTTTTTTTTGCTCATTGTGTCTGTTGATATATTGATTTCACATAAACCCCTCTTTACCATAATTTCTATTTATCTGAAAACGGCGCTGTGACTCTTCCGTAAGAACAAAACACTTTATCGAAAGACTCTTTTCATTTTGTTCCGCTGGCGTCATTTTCTTCACATCATGTCATTTCCCCCCTCATTTTGCTGTGACTGTAAATGCTGACACCCCTTGCTCCACCAAAAAAAAGAAAAAAAAAAGAAAAAAAATGTGTTTTATTTACAGGGCACAGCTTATGGAAGTGCTCCTGTACCTTCTCGCAGGCAATTATGTGAGTCTCTTAAATTCCGCTCTGTGTTGTAAAGATGACTATGTGTTCATGTGCTGTAGCATGGCATGCCAATATAGACTAAACGCCCAAAGGTCAATATGCAATCGCCAGTGTTGTATATTGCCTATAACATGTTCGTAGCTAATGGTTTCTATCGCCCACTTCTTTCCTTATCTGTTTTGTCTGTCATCCAGCACATTGTAAATTTGAGCTGCACACTGTTCACTGTAGAATTGCAAGAAAGGTAGAAAATTCTATAATGACTCAAAGTCTGGAGGGAGTGAGGACAGTAGCCCCAGCCCAGCTGCTGTGTCTTCTGTTGACCCTAGGTCCTTGTACAGTTCTCCTTCATCAGGCAAACAAAATAAAAAATCCTTTATGGTTGCAGACAAGCTGGAAAAAAACAACAAATTCAAACAGGTTCTCACCAGGTGTATGATGCTGTATATCGAGCTTTCCTTTATATGAGCCATTCTTTCTGATAAACCTGGAGACCATTCCAGGTCTTTTAATTATGGAGAGTGGAGAAGATTCAGAATGACAATACATGCCCTGACTAAAATACTTCCCCAATCACCGACCTCTCACAAATAGGAAGATATTGTAAGCTTACTGAACTATATTTAAAATTCTTATATTAGGAGCAGAAAGAAAGAGGCATGAGAGGTCTGGAATGATCTAACAGCATGTCTGTATTAACATCAGCTTTATGCCATTGAAAAATGTATATATTTATATAAATTCAATATGTAGAGTCTCCAAAGTGCCATCAGACTTTGAGACAAGAACTTTTTACGTTCCCTAAGTTCATCTCTGTCTCTCTTCTACCTTCCCTCATCTAACTGTCCATCTCAAAGGCATCAGTTTGCTCTACATGTATATAATAAGCTATAGCAATGCACTGCATTATTATAATTATTGTGCACTGCATCAGAGCAATGAATGCCAAGTCGATTCATCATGGTATGACATTACAGGCTTCTTCACAAAATCCAGTCCAATTTATATAATGCTTTACTTCACTGTTGGCAGTACTAAACGTTGCTTGCATCACGTTCACCAAGGCTGATATGTGAATCATTAGGAAAACATACTGCATTTGTGCACCAATGTGGGTCTTGCAAAAAAAAAAAAAATAGCAACAATGCAATTTTATTTCATTCTTCTCTTTCTTGTGTAAGGATCTGAGGTGTTTGAATTCTGTTAAGTAGAAAAATTAAGATGCATTATTTGAATTGTGCTCATATTATGCTAAATAAATGTAGAGAATGGAATGGAAGAAATGCATATTTATATTGCAGACAAATTGTTGTTTTCCACAGTGATTTCATATTCTTTCTAAATAAAAGCTGTTAGGTTTACCAGTTTGGTGAAATGAAAATGAGATCAACTGCTTGCTTTGGCTTCTCTTTAGTTCTGTTTGTCTTTGCTGCTGGTTAATATGATATTTGAAATCAGTCAACATTATGTTGTTGTTTTTTTACTGATACTTACCTGTAGCCATAGTAAATGATAAACTGTGGTTCCTGAGTCACAAATAGCTCTCTAACCTATGTCCTGTGGCTCTTTGCAGCACCTTCTCCTTGGCCTTACCTGAGACTCATAGTGTTACAGCTAAGGGGGTGTAGATTTGCTGCCTCCAGCCAGCCACTGCAGCTCATGGCACTCATTCGAAGTTAATGACAACTGACTGCTGTCCAGAGCTGCAGTCAAACCCAGGCAGTGTTGGAACAGTTGCAGACAATGTGAAGAATAACTGCTGCAAGCATGCAGTGCCAGTTATGACTCTGGTATTAACACTTGGTGCTTATGGTTCTACAAAGCCATTCATAGCTGAATGTTCCTGCTGGAAGTAACTAGTAGCGTGGATGGCATCCCTAATTCCCTATGTACATCTCTCTGTGGTCCTGAGGTTGTTTGGAACAGACAGAACGTAGTCATACAGTACTTGAACAAACAGGAAAATGTCATGCTTGGATAAAAATCTGGAAGAGATGGGGTGCAAATTTATGGCCATATGGAAAAGAGGAGGATTATGGAAGGCAGAGAGGAATGAGGACAACTGAACTGAACACATGCATAATGTAACTCCAAGAACTTGGGAAGTGCTAGAAAGGAATTGGTAGAACTACTAAAGAATTAGAGGGTAATAAATGTTGTAAGCTATATTTTTAAGTATGCCTCATGATAATCCCAGACACATTCCATTTGCTCCTGTTAAACAGAAATTTAAAACAGAATAATAAAACATCGGAAAGATCACCATTTCATGGATCCTTTCTAGCACTGACTCTGCAAACAAGAGTTAATTTGTTAGAAATCTGATATGTTAGACTGCTCAACATGTATCAATAAAGTAACAGATACGGGACAATTGGCTGAAATAATTTAGATTTTTAAAAGGCCATTGAAAGGAAACCCACTACTCATATGGTAAGAGGCAAAACACTGCCATGATTAAAAAAGCTGATCAGGAAAGAACAAGTAGACATAGATATTTTTATCATCTTGGGACTAACAGAAGGGATCCATACTCAGACTGGACTTCTTTAATCTTATATTTTGTTTTTATGTTTTTATATATGCCGTAAGCTGACCTGAGCCTTTAGGGAAGGGCAGGATAAAAATTTAAATTAAATAAATATCTGAACAAGGGACTGAGCAATTAAATGGCAAAATGGAAAGATGGCAAAACACTGTAAAGGTTAGTCCATTCCAGAGAAGACTGAGAACTTCAGATAGACTTATCTAAGCTGTTGAAGGGACAAAATGATGGAAAATGAAACTAATTTCTGGTAAATGCAAATTAACACACTCAAGAGGGAAAATTGAACTCAGGCCACATTTAGACGTGCCCTAGTGTCAGCCACCCCCACCCCCTTTCTGTTTTCACATTAGCGATGGGCGAACAGAACGTTGTTCGGATGTTCAGACATTCAGTTCTAAACCCGAGTTCAGGTTCTGCTGTTAGGTTTGGCAGAGTTTAGTTCGCCTGAACTCGGCTGAACATTAAAAAAAGTGCTATCAGTACCGAAACCGATTTTTTTTCGGTATTAGTATTTTTGGTCCTGAAACCACTGCTGGTGCCAGGAACTCTGCTCCTCAGCCGTCTCCCCTTTCCAGTCATGTTTTTCCCACCCAAAGTCACGTTTTTCCCACCCCCGAACTTATCCAAACTCATCCGAACTTTTCCGAACTGTTTGGAAGTTCGAGTGTTCCGTTCAGAAGTTCGACCGAGTTCGGGCCGAACTCCGAACTTCCGAACCGCGTTCGCCCATCCCTATTTCACATCCACCCACACTTTAAAACTTTCCAACAGCCAGAAAGGAGAAGAAGGTGACATTGACATAAAAACAATATTTTAAAAACAGCTTCATCAATAAATTAAAAAACAGTCCCATATCCACACCAACCCCACCCCCACATCTATCCTCCCCTCCCCTCTGAAGGCCTGGGCAAACAGTCAGGTCTTTCAGGCTTGACAAAATATCAGCAGATCTGGGGCCAGGCGGGCCTCCTCTGGGAGGGAGTTCAAGAGTTGCAGCCTGGCCACTGAAAACGCCCTCTCCATTGTAGCCCCCCATCTCTCCCGGGGGACCTTCAAGAAGGCGCCCATAGTTGACCGAAGGGATCGCTCTGAGGCATGGAGGGTGAGGCAGTCTCTGAGGTATGAGGGGCCCAGACCGTGCAGGGTTTTATAGATCAATATCAACACCTTGAATCTAGCTCGGTACACTATAGGCAGCCAGTGCAGAGCACGGAGGACTGGTGTTATGTGCTCCTGTCACCCAGTCCCCATAAGGAGATGGACTGCTGCATTCTGCACCAGCTGCATCCTCAAAAACAGAAAGAAGGGAAGCCTCACATAGAGCGTATTGCAGTAGTCTAGCCTCGAGGTGATGAAGGCATGGATAAGGGTGGCCAGGTCGGGCCTGGAAATGTACGGGCACAGCCTCCGTACCAGATACAGCTGGCAAAAGGCAGTCTTAGACACCACC
>QEPC01010959.1:613755-657360 GCA_003113815.1 Sphenodon punctatus | reverse complement strand
TTTCCCTTGTTACAGGAACAGTTATTCTCGCCTCAGCACTATCTGAAGATAGACTTTTATCCAAGAACATAACAAGGGTTCCAGGTGGGCTGTAGGGACCAATTTCATGTGATTTCAGCTTGAATACTGATTATCATTATTCATGTGTCGTGAGCTGTGCCTTACATAACCAACAGAGTGTGGGATTGAGCTGAAAAAAATAGTAGATTTTATATCCACTGATCCTGTTTCCACTTTTGGATACCCCTCCGAATATCTGAATGATATCAACAATCAAATTGGATATTTGCAGGTTTTCTTATTTCATTATTTCAGTTTAGAAGCTATATTTAGTTTATTTTGGTTATTTCTGATTTTCTGTAATTTTGTTTCAGCTATAGTGCAGTACCATAGTGCCAAAATGGCCTAAATGAAATACTGAAAGGATCTGAATGGAATACCAAAATGACCAAATTGAAATATCTAAAGTGTATATCTGAATATTTACTCTGTTGGATCCAAATAGAAGCAGGTGAGTTCATCAGGTACAGTGTTAGCTGTGGATATCCGTTTCTGCTCGAGCATGCAACTTATTCAGAACAAAGTTGGATGGCTGATGTAACAACTTTTTAATCCATGCCGAACGTCACAATTAAAAAAGGCCACCAGATGTTACAACGGTCTGGCTCCCAGAAATCCCCAATTGACAGCCCAGGCTAAGCTCCACCATGGCCGTCTATCACATTGGATAGCCTGCTTCACTCAACGCGGTCCAGAGTGGCAGCAGGAGCTGGGTACTATGGCATCCATCATTGGCCACTATAACTGCACGTCAGCCAGGGGGAGGGGTGCTGCATGCAGCACCACGGGGGGGGGGGAGAAGGGGAACATGCAGACGCATGTCCGTGCATCTCCCCGCCCTTAACGCTTGTCTTGTTTTTTTGGAGGCCCAGACGGCTCCAACCCGGAGTGATGGGTCCTGCCACGGCTTGGCGCAGACTGTGGCTGTGGCAGGCCCATCACATATGAAAGCACCCCTAAAGCACCAAAGGACAGCAGGAATCCTGGGCACACTATGGCTGCTATTGTTGCTGGCATTGGATTTCCAAATGAGAGTTGTTTGCAATTATAATAGCTATGAGAAATTTTAGGGGTGGGAGGGGGAGATCCTAGTGTAGACAGCGGAAAAGCCTCCAGTTGTGAAATAACATGAACTCAGTCAGGGAAAGTAATGCATTAGCTTCCTCCTGTTGTGACAAATCTTCTGTGGAAGCAGAGAGACTGTCCAGGGTCAGATTGATCTTATCTGCAGAATGGGGTGGAAGACTCATGTGGACGGAGTTCTAATTCTGCTTCCCAGAATTTTACAAAGGTTAATGTCAGCTGCTGGCTTTTTCCTGCGAGCTGAAACTCAGTATTTGAATGAGATTTAAATGAAACAAAACATTGACTTGGATGTCTTGCTTCTCATTCCTCTTTGCTCTGGAATGTGGAGGATGTGCCCCCACAAATATCCGGTCCATCAATTACAGGGATATGGGGGCAGGGCTTTAGTGGGTCAGCATCCCCACACACGTTTTAGCACAAAGTTACGACTGTGCCTATTTTTTGAAAAGTTTCTTTCACCCAAATATTTGCCTCAGGTCTTCAGTGGCTACTTGAGGTTAAACCATTGAAAAGAGTTAACATTTAATGATTGAGGTCTCTTTCACTGGATCAACTAATATGGATGGGACCATTCCCATGCCCTGCGTGCCCCATGCACAATCCGCGCGTATGCATTTATGCACAAATCAATCCTGTGCACCTGCAATGCCAGTACATTGTGTCATGCAGAACCCACGCAGATCCCGCAAGGAGGGGGTTTAGGATTGTGGCCAATGAGTTATGCAAGCTTTTGAGCCACCTGGGTCTTCTCATCAGGCTACAGGCAAATCAGAACTAAATGTGAGAAAATGCTTGTAGCTGGATGGAAAGCCCTGAGTGGCTTAGAAGCTTGCATACACTCACCAGCAGACGTTGATCCAATACAAAAATACCATCCTCCTTACTATTTTGTCTCTATCTATTACTTTTGAGACCAACATGGCATTCACATTATCTTTTTTGAGTAGCATTTCATGAGACTTTCTCTTCTCATGCATAGAATTACTTGATCAGCTAATGCTAATTACACAGCTACATTCATCCCATTGTATACTACCCAGGTAAAGTACACACATTACAGATAGGCTAGATGTAATCATTTTCATGGCTGCTTTTTCTATTAATATGTAGAATTCATGTTTCACAATGAATTGAATGAATTTTCCCCTCTATGAATTAGGCTGCATAGGTCACCAGCTGAGGTTGGATATTTTTAATTGGCTACAAATAGTAAATTGGAAAGACCTTCTCTGTTTATGTGTAGTTATGTCACTTGGCCCACAGACCAAATGTGGCACAGCTTGTTAAAGTGGAACAAATTGTCTATTCATATAGTTTTAAATACCTTTTCAGTACCAATAAGTTCATGTCTCTATTAACATGGCTTATTGCAGCTGATATTATCTTTACATAAGATTTTCTTTCATTCAGTCCTGGTCAACCTTTGCTGCTTCTTTGCTCATTTTGGCCTTTCTGAGCATACATACTGCATTTATGTTTGGGGAAGCCAACAGATTACTGCCACTTGATAATCGTTCCAAGGCTCAAACCCGCTTTCAAGATGAAAATGTAATATATATATATATATATTTTCCCCACGCTCTTTGTCAAGCTCATCTATTATATGTAAATAAATGTGTATGGAAATTTTGCTGGAAGCTATTTCAAGCACTTGTTCTAGAAATTTTGGACAAAGAGTATTCACCAAAAAACCTTGTTAAGTTTCTCTATGAAGTAATATTATGGGCTTTGGGGTTGTTTTGTTTCCCACCACCAAAGTCTAGTGTTACTTTTTGTTGAAATATCAAATTATTTAAAAGCTTGCTGCATCCAGCAAGGATAGGTTTGATTTAAAGCAGCATAATTTATTTTTATTCCTTATAGAATACACTCAGGAAAAAATAACATACGGTAAATATAAAGTATTCAAGGCACAGCAGGCTTTAGCTTTACGGCTGATTTTAATATCAGATGTCTCTATTCAACTCTTCTAAATTCTGAAAATTCTACCCCTTAAATTAATAAAAAGACAGCGTCAGTGGGGACTAGCATTGACAGATATTCCTTATTTTAGGAGGCGTCTCATATTAAAGAATATCACTTATTTTGAAGATGGACATTATGCATTTTAGAACTGCCCCATATTTCAGAACCTCACAGTTCCAGAGAAAACCACAGAAGAGACACTACAAATCCTTAGCATCCCTTAATTTTGAAATGGCAGGTGTATCAAGGACATTGACCCTGTGGAAGAACAGACAATGTATCAACTACTTATTTCCTAATTTCTTATTGCCTTACAGGCTAGTGTCCATAGGAGTTTCCATCAAACCCATAAATTCTGAGCCACAGCCTCTTCCTGATTAATCACACACACCTACCCAAACACAGCTGCCCTGCTAGTCAGTTAGGCTGCTTTTGGCAGTTTGCCCAGCTATCTCCAGCTCAGGCGCCATCTTCACTCTAAGCTTACCCCTGTTGCTCCATTAGCAGCTGCATGTAGCCAGTGCTAGCCTTTCTTAAAGGACCAAACCTTCATAACTGAGCTGTCCCTGCTAGGTATCTATTGTATACATCTTTTAAAATATGATTTGGTAACTGGAAAGAAAGAGAAAGTTAACAGGAGGAATCTTGACTGGTCCCCAGTAAGCTTTCTATAATAGTCTACAGCTGAAGAACCAAGGTGATATTTAAAATATCATTCTGTGTGTTAATCATGATACACTGGGATATTTGACAGCTAACTTCAGCTTCAAGCATACTAATTTAGGACAAAAATCCTAAATACAATCCGTTATTATTTGCATCATTCTAGTGAGGCAGACTTGCAGATTAGTAGTCGTGGGAGGTTTACGGTGCATTTTATTAGCTTTTGATTGTACATATTTAGGTCAAGTGAGCGGTGTTACATCAAGCTGTAGGGTTTTCATATGCATGTATGTTATCACTGGATAAATGCTGGCAAGACTCGGGTATTGCAGCACAATTTAAGTTATTACTATGCAATAAACTGCCCTTGACATGAGAAAATAATGAAACTATGCAAAATGAATATGTTGTCAATGTAAGAGAGCGCAATTCCAATCCTAGTTCTGCCCTTCATGCTGCTCAGTTGCCCCTTATTGTCTCAAATAAAACAGCAATAAAATAAGCAATAAACTAGCTGAGTGTCTTTGACATCAACAGCAGTGGTGTATAAAGTGAGCATGCTGTCAGTGTCAATATATGAAAGCCCAATTGCAACACTATTTCTGCCCTTCATGCTCCTCAGCTGCCTCTTATTGTGAGGGATATCCTTTTCGCCACATGTAATGATATGTGTATTGAGCCTGCAAGGCATAATGGTTATTTCCTTCTCCGTGACTTTGAAATAAGAATTTAAACTCAGGCAGGCATCTGTATTCCGAAGAAAGAATGAAATTATATGACCTCACTTGTAACTGATATGGAGTTAGTTGTAGTGAATATTTTAGCATAATGCCTATAGCATTATTGAAGACAGTATTTGTGAAATTCTGACACCTAAGCATAAGAACATGTAATTTCTCTTTTCGTTTATTTTATTGTCACTTTAGCATAGGAAGCCCTTTATAAACTGAAATTATAATAAAACACTTCAGTGTTGTAAGCCGCGCCAAGCTACGGAAGCAGGAGGGGATGGCATAAAAATGCAATAAACTAAACTAACTAACTAACTAACCAACAGCTGGTTTTATTTTTTATTTATTTTATTTACTAGTTTTTTACCCCGCCCCTCCTAAAAACAGCGCGGGGCGGCTTACTACAACAAAATAGTACATATAAAATATATCTAAAAACAATTTAAAACATACCAAAATACAATTCAAAGTATTAAAACAGGGCCCGGGAACTCAATAAAACCAATAAATAAATAGGGTAGGGGAGATAAAACCCTCTAACCCCCCTTCCCCCTCCCTCCCCTCCCCAAAGGCCTGGGCGAACAGCCAGATTTTACAGCTTCACAGGAATGTCAACAGGCTTGGGGCCAGGTGAGCTTCCTCTGGGAGGGAGTTCCAAAGGCGCGGCCCAGCCACTGAGAATGCACTCTCCATTGTGGCCCCCGCTTAACACGGGGGACCTCCAAGAAGGCAGCCCCGGCAGACCGAAGGAGCCGCTCTAGGGCACGGAGGGTAAAGCGGTCCCTGAGGTACGGGGGGCCCAGACCGTGAAGGGCCTTATAGATCAGCACCAAAACCTTGAACCTGGTTCGGCATGCTATTGGAAACCAGTGCAGAGTCCGGCGCACAGGTGTAATATACTCCCAACAACCCGTCCCCAAAAGGAGGCGGGCCGCCGCATCCTGCACTAGCTGTAGCCTCCGAACCAGGAACAAGGGAAGCTCCACATAGAGCGCGTTGCAGTAGTCCAGCCTCGAGGTGAAAAAGGCATGGATGAGGGAGGCCAGGTCTGGACTGGAGATGAACGGAGGGAGCCTCCGCACCAGGTGCAACTGGCGGAAGGCAGCCTTCACGACTGCTTCCACCTGCCGCTCCAGGTGGAGATCCGCATCCAGTATGACCCCCAGACTCCGGACCTGCTGAGCTATAGGAGGGCAAACCCCCCCCAATCAGGGGGGCCGCTAACTCCCTCACTCTCCCCACCAACATGACCTCCGTCTTATCGGGGTTGAGCTTCAGTCTGCTCTGCCACATCCATTCCACCACGGCCTCTAAACACTGGGATAGCAATGAGACAGCTGGGTCTGGGTGAGTTGAAAAAGAGAGGTACAGCTGAGTATCATCAGCATATTGGTGACATCGCACCCCGAACCCTCTCACGACCTCTCACGATCTCCCCCAAGGGCTGCATATATACATTTTGACTGCCTGTTCTTTATATTTCCCAGAAATAATTTTTCAACTTGCCCTATTAAGTACCACAAAAGAAAAATATATATTTTTTAATCTAAGGGACCAATCCAAGGTCTGTGCTCTTGGTGCATCACAGTACACAACCAGGGATTGGACTGGTCCTGTAGTTACTTATATGACCATTCCCTCATTGCTATAATATATTAATGATTCACACAGTTTACTCTGTTTATCTACACTGTAGCCCTACGGGGAAAGAAAATACTATTATTTCAGTTTTACAGGTGGGAAACTGAGGCACAGAAGGTATCATTTTCAAAAGTACCCAAACCTCATTGAAAATCAATGGGATTTGTATGCCTGAACCACATGTATATTCTTAAAAAAATTAATCAGTCATCATAATGGTGCTGTGCATGCTACCGCAAGTGTGTGTTTAGCCCAGAGAACACAGACAAAGCAGAATCTGAACCAGAGACCTAGGAAGGACTGAGCCTGGTCAGGGGAGTGGTGAGAGCAACTGGGACTGAGAATCCTATGGCTGGAGACCACTGAGCTACCCAAGTACCCTTAAACAGCTGCTGAGTCAGATGCAGTTTGTCATTCTGCAGAGTAATGCCGACATATGTACTCCTCAGCTTTGGGATAGGCCAGAAACATGCAACACCTTGGGTTTCCTTTATTGGTCACCAGTACCAGTTCTAGCAAAGTTGAGGGTATGCACATGGGATGGAGTGGAGATAGCACGACAGAGGCCAGGATGCGGCGTACACCTGTGACCGGCTGGAGAAGGAGCAACCAGGTCCTCCCCTTGGCCAGTGTATTAAAGCAAGCCATTGCCGGAGGCGGAGTGACGGAGTGGAGATAGCGAGTCAGAGACCAGGCTGCGGAGCACACCTGTGATGGGCTGGAGGAAGAGCAACCAGGTCCTCCCCTTGGCCAGTGTATTAAAGCAAGCCGTTGCCGAAGACGGAGTGACGGAGTGGAGATAGCGAGTCAGAGACCAGGCTGCGGAGCACACCTGTGATGGGCTGGAGGAAGAGCAACCAGGTCCTCCCCTTGGCCAGTGTATTAAAGCAAGCCGTTGCCGAAGACGGAGTGACGGAGTGGAGATAGCGAGTCAGAGGCCGGGCTGTGGAGCACACCTGTGATGGGCTGGAGGAGGAGCAACCAGGTCATCCCCTTGGCCAGTGTATTAAAGCAAGCCACTGCCAGAGGCGCATGCCGAGGCAGCACTCCTAAGGGTTGCGTGCGCAAGGGCACGCAGCCTTAGGCACTGGCAGGAGCCAAAGGAGGTGTGTCACATTTTTTCAGTAGCGTTTGGCAATATGGCAGCAAAATTGAGGCAGAGACAGCCAGGAGAGGATCAGTATGTACCTCCTCCCAAACAACGGAAAATGAAACTTTTTTTTCTCGTCCTAGGAACTCAGAGGACGTGATGGTTGAGCACACCTTGTTACCCCCAGAAGTGAAACTTACAAACCGCTATGCGGTACTGGGGTTGGGGGACTCAGGGGAAGAAGGAGGTGTTGGGAGAGTTGGGAAGGGTGCTCGGCAGTCTGGGCAGGAGGGTAGGGCTCTACGTAAGAGGAAATCTCCACCCTGCAGTGAATCATCCCTTCCTGCACCTTCAATGATCAGAGACCCAGTTGTGGATCCTGCAGACTGCCCTCTGACAGACAGTGGGTCTTGGGATAAGAACTGGGCCCAGTTAATGGCAGAACAAACCTCCCTATTGGCAAAACAGTCCAACATATTTTCGCTCAGCTTTGCATCCTTACTAGGATGTTTGAGGAGCATAAGAGGGTATCCGCTGTGGAACCCCAGGGGGAGGGCAGGGCCGGTTGTGGTAGGAACCTTGCACCCGGTGTCCAGGCGGAGCCCCGGGGGACTGTCTCCAGTGGTGATACACCTGTCGATTGACACGGGGGTTGGGAGAAGGTATGGAAGGGTCAAGGAGGAAAGAAGGCGAGAGGGGAAAGGGGCGGGGGAAACGGGCGGCTTCCTCTTGTCGTGAACGATCTATCTGAGTATAATAATCCCTCAGGGTGGTGGGTGGGCTTTCCGTCCAACTCAGAGGGCAACCCGACTCATCATTGGGATAGTAGAGAGGAAGCCAATTGCCCCAAGAGAGGAAAGGCACAAAGGGTTTTCTCAGTTGTTCGGAGAAATATACAGGAACCTGGGCACCGTGAAGGTCTGTGACGGGACAGTAGGGGAAAATGGTCCTGGGGGAAGGGAGGAAAAGGGAAGGGATTGCAGAGGATAGGGAAGGTGAGGGGGTAGGACTTGCACTCAGGGAGAGGGGTATGGTAAGGGAAGAGAAGGGAGGATTTTAGGATATGGACAACAGGAGCTAGGGAACCAAACACCAGAATCTCATGTCACATATTCAGGGACACGAATTAAGACTTAACAAGACAAACAGACCACCACTCTTACCACCATTCACTCTGAAACATGAAGGGGAAAAACACCAGGAACAGTCACTTGAATTTCACTCTCGATCAGGGATTCAGGCAAAAGGAGCATACAAGGCATCAGGGGGCCAGCCTCTCAAAATGATTACCAGCGGCGGCTTCTGGCCCCACCAGTGTATTATATAGCCGTAAGCCCAAAAGGGATTGGCGTGCTCAGGGCGGGGCCCCAACCCACCTCTGAGCCTCCCACTACAAGCAGCGTGCTTGGAGCCTGGGCGGGGCCTGGATTCTCCCGCAAGCGTGGAGAGGCCCCTCCCCCTGGTCACCGCAAGCCTAACGCCTCCGACCTCCCCTCTCCTTAGGATGTTTCCGGGAAACAGGGTGCCCGCCGTCTCCGATCACCCTATCAGCATGAACCCTGACAGTACCCCCCCGTCCAATCCCCCCCCACTAAGGTTCTGAGACCAGATCAGGAGGGATGGCGGAGGTGGAAGGTCCGGATAAGGCGGGGTGTGTGGATATTCATAGCAGGTTCCCAGGACTGCTCAGTGGGTCCATAATGCTTCCAATCCACTAAATAATATAATCGTAAACCAGAAATGCGGGAGTCCAAGATGACTCGAACTTCGTATTCAGAACCATCAGGGAGAAGGATAGGAGGGGCAGGAACATCACGTTGGAAGGTATAACTAGGGATCTGCGCCTTTTTTAAAAGGGACACATGGAAAGAAGGGTGTATGCGTAGATGGGCCGGTAAACCCACAGTGTAAATGCCTTCATTCAGATTTCGAGTAATGGGAAAGGGGCCCATGTAAGCATCATCAAGTTTTGCAGAGGGGCGTAGAGAGGGATAATTTCAACGCCGTACCCATACAAGGTTACCTACTTGAAAGGAGGGTCCTGGGAGACGACGTTTATCAGCAGAGGCCTTATAACGGGCACGGGCATCCAACAGATGTTGCCAGGCAACCCATTGGGCCTTATGAATAACCCTCACCAATGCATCTGCTGCTGGTACCGACAAGAGGGGTGCATCTGGAAAACCAAGGGGAGAATGAAAACCATACGAGACATAACAAGGTGAATTCCCCAAGGAGGCATTGGGACCATTATTGTATGTAAATTCAGCAAGAGGTATATGTTCCACCCAATCGTCTTGGAGGTAGGTACAAAAGAAATGCAAATATTGCTCGATGTGTTGATTTACACGTTCAACCTGTCCATTCGCCTGAGGATGGTATGCTGTAGTAGGCCGGAGTTTAACCTGTAGAAGGGTAAAAAAGGCCTTCCAAAATTGAGAAATAAATTGGGGGCCTTTATCTGAAACAATCTCTTTTGGTAAACCATGCAGACGTACTACTTCTCAAAGGAGGAGACGAGCAGTGGCTGGGGCTGAGGGTATCCCTTTACAGGGAACGAAATGTCCCATTTTAGTGAAATAATCAATAATAACCAAAATGGAGTCATATCCCGCTGATTTGGGGAGGCCAACTATTAANTCCTGCCTATCACGTGGTGCCCTGGGCCCACTCGAGTGTGTTCCCTGTCCCTTCCATCCCCTCCCTGGGAGTACTACACTGGGCCCTGCCTCACGCCTTCCCTTCACACCCCGTGCTGGTCCTGGTCCCTGTGTGGAGTTCTGTGTCTTGGCCTTCCCCGGTTGGGAAGTGGCTTGGCCTGCACCCCGATGATGATAGCGGTGGGGAGAGGCTAGTCCCTCCAGACCACCACCACACTAACCTGAGGGGTCCTTTTTCAGGCCTTGCCTTACTCCTCCCAGGACCTGCCAGTTGGTGGGCGAAGTGGGGCACAAGTGCTAGTTGCCTAGTGTGGGCTCCGCCCCGTGGGGCTCACTTCCCAGACCCCGAGCCCCACAATGTCCTACAAGGGGAGAATCATGGTGAGCCCATATTACCTGTGGCCTGAACCTGCAAGGAATAACTACCTTTCCTTTATTGAAAGACAGCCCATACCGTTGTTGAAACTCTGGATGTAACTGCTCCTTTTGAGTTATGGCTCTTAGATCACCTCACCTCAATCCCCTATCCCCCCATCAAATGCCTTTTCAAATAAAAAGGTCTTAAATTAGGATTACTCAGATTATGAGTCAATAGCAGAGATGGTACAAATTTGCCTGTTCGGCTTTTCAGCAAAGTAAGCTAAAAAGCACCAGTCAGTGAATTAATTATCGTTGACAATTGTACTGATCTGAAAAGAAGCACTGCTTAATTGCAATGCTTCAAATGTAAGGAGTCTCTAGTTTCATAATGCTTTCCGAAAATTAAAGATTAAAAAGTTAATCACTCTGGATGAGAACTACTGCTGTGTATAGCCTGCATGGATTTGTCACAGTCCTTCAAAGTAATGTGTGGTGATCAGATTCTGAGCATGAGGATTTCCTTGCAGAATCAGAGTTTTAATTACTACATGATAATGTTAGTTGCTTCTAGCTAGTGTATGAATAGGGGTGGGGGAAACCTGCCGTCCATGGGTCAAATCTGGCTCTTTTTTATTTGACCACTTTCCAGTTCCTGGATCTGGTCCATGGATCCAGTGCCCACCCTCAAGCACTGAAGGATCATCCTCACAGAGAGACGGAAGCAGAAATAAGGGCATGCACTCAAAGCTAGGGGATGGATTCTGGCCTAGATCCATGATCTGGACTTCCCATTCCTTTCCCCAGTGCTCATAACTTTTATCCAGATGATGGAGCTTTTACTAAATTCCAAAGTTGCTCTTGGGAAGGAAAGGCTCCCCATCCCTTTGTTAGAACACTGAGAACAGCAAAGATAAATGAAAGACGGAGCATTTGAGCTCCACACAAGCAGAGTCGATTTCATCCAAAGTGATTTTTTTTAGATAGAAAGAAAGAAACTCTTTTCTTGCTGTAAAATATTATCACACTTTCCCCCACACAGATAACTCCGAAATGGTTCAGATTTTAAACTTGGCATTGAAGAGCGTGCCCCTGGCCAAGACTTGACTAGCTTTGATCTGGAAGCTGTTGAGAGAGAATAAATATTGAATCCCAGGATGTCATTTAAGTGACTAATTTTTGCAGAGCACAACCATTTTTTAAACTGGATTTCCCCCCCCCCCCAAACTTTTAGAAAGGTTCATGTTTCATTTATACCCTAATTAGTACAGATCTTGAGTTTTGACCTCCAATATCTGTGCACAAATGCAATTGGCACCTCTGGGATTTTTATGCTGAGGGCCAGAGCTAGTATGAAGGCACTATACTTCTACCATCTACAAATTCAGTATCTGGGACCAGAATGTCTTCCTTTAGAGTTTGGCTGTCAGGGTCTAGGAACTGGGGCACAGAGAATTGTGGCAGAATCAATGCTTGGTACGTTAGTACAAGATCAGGGTTCAATCTCCGGGAAATAGTGCAGGATTGAAGTCTAAGGGTCATGGTGGGGATCAGCGAATGGACCAAGGGGGGAGGCGTAGTCTATGGCAAGACTGGATGAGGCAAATGCAGGACAGGACGGATGAGACAAGGCAGAACCAGGCTCATGGGGCAGTTGCATAGTGTGCAAGTGCCACAGATGCCGGGTCTCCATCCAAGCAGACGCTGAGCTGCACTCTCAGGAGCAAGGACAGATGGACAGAGGGGTAGACTCCCAGGCAGGATCCGAAGGATCGTGTTCCAGGAGTGTTTCCAGCTGGCCTAAAGGACACACTAGGTTCAAGGAGTGCAGAGCTGGTCCAAGGTGCATGAAGACACAAAGACAAGACACAGAAAGTGGAAACAAGAAGGCAAGACAGAAACTAGGACGTGACTAATGATCTACCCAGCTTCCTTTGGCTACTGACTGGCCTGGCCTTATATACTGGGCAGCAGCCAACCAGGAAGCCAAGGGTGTGGAGCAAAGCTGAAGAGGCGAGTGGCCTGACCGGCGCTGTACGTGGTCTTATGCCAAGAGTAGGGTCTGGCCAGCGGGAGCTAGTGATGCTGCAGAATCAGCCACTGCACCCAGGGCCCCCAGGGTACTGGTTCAAACCCGGGCCCGTACATTGGTTTTCTGAAATCTTTTCTTTTGTTTCATCCACTCACGTCCAAGCTGCTTTAGCAAAATGCAGCACCTTTATGCAGAAGGAAAATAAAAACAAAACAAATCCTTTGGGCAGACTTATTTGTGCTGGGGAACTCCACAAGCTGAATAGCAAGCAGCACCAGAGTTATTCACCTTCACCTTTGAATCCAAGAAGTTCTCATGGCAGCAATTTCAAACTAGGGAAGTAGAAGAGGGTTTTTCACAGATTTCTACAGACAATAGCCCCTGACCACCAGCAATTGCGGCCAGCGGGCCCCTGGTCACGCTCCCCTGAGGGAGAGACAAGGACGTGGGGAAGTTTGCACTTCCTGCTGCAGCAAGTTTGCTGCAGCGAGAAGCGTTCAGGGATTCGCGCCGGCGGGAACATCAGCTGGGCCCGGCCAGGATTGCCCTGGCAATGGGCTGCCGGCCAACCCAGTGGCGTGGTGTAGAGGGCCCTCCCCTAATGGGGAGGAGGAGCTTCACCACCAGCTCGGGCAGCTCCATCATCATTCGGTGGGGGAGCCTAGATCTGACAGCCCCACCATCCCTCCCTCACCCTCCCTCCCTAATGCACTGTGGGACACTGTCCGGCCGCCTTACGGGGCCAGGAAGGAATTTTCCAGGTGATCCAAAACCAGGGTTCCTGGTTTTTTGCCTTCCTCACAGTGTGTGTTTTTTCTGGTTGTATATTTGGTCTATCCGGCTTTTAGGTTTAGGATAGGAGGGTGTTGTGTTGCCAAGAATGTTCTTGTCACACTCTTGCAGGGTTCCAGCACTGTTTTGGTTTAAATAGTTAAGTAAATAGCAATTGGAGGCATCTCCTTAAGAGATGGGGAGGTGACACCTGGTGCAAAAGCAGGGCATGGCAAGGGTGTGGGTCACATCCCGGGGAGAGGTGCCGGTCAGAAGGAGGGCAAGGACAAGCATGGTCCTCAATCCTTCAGCGCTGTATCCTTGCTCCAGTCCAGAAAGGACATTGTCCCCTTCAATCACGGCCTCGGGGCAGTGAGCGAAGGGGAGATGTGTTTTTGGGCTGGCACTGGAGGGCACATCCAGGCCAAGCCCTGTTTTGATTATGGTACTAAGAGTTATATGAGTTGGGAGTGCTGGACCTGAATTGCTTAAATGCAATTACCCCACTTAGCCTAATCACAATTCAAATAAAGAGTGCAGCCTTTAAAACCCCAACTTGGAATCCTTGTCTTATTCCAGGTGCATTGACAAGAACAAAGTCGTTTACTTCATACTTTTAATAAGTATTACAGAGACGAGCTTAAAGGTCTCTACCTGCATGCTAGCTCTGGCCCTTAGCATTTCCTATTTCCTGGCTCTTGGGGGATTCAGATATCTTATAAATGGTAGAAGTATAGTGCCTTCATACTAGCTCTGGCCCTCAGCATTTCCAGATTCCTGGCTCTCTGGGGATATCCCTTATTAAAGGTGCCTCCAGGCTAGCTCTGACTCTTACCATTCCCTAAGCACGAAGATTTTCTTTGCCAGTGGATCTAGGGTTACATATGCCCTAGCCCAAGGAATGGTTTTGTCTGTAGTAGAGAGAGAACAAAGTAGTAATGAAATGCATTTGTCATATTTGACAAGTGTACCAAATTTGCATCACTATCTCCTGCATTCCCACTACAAAAACAAACTCCCACTGCAACCCTACACACCAACTTTACCTGACCTTCTGTATGTACTCTGATTCGTGGTTTTCTAAATATTGATTGGGAGTATATGATTGGGTATCATTTGGCTAATTTTAACTTGGAGAGCATTCATACATCTGAATGCATGGGCATTTTATTTGTTTGCATCTTTGGGGCACTGAATTTGCTTTTGCTTTGGGCATTACATTGAGTTTAAATTTACTTTGATGCCATTTTTTTATCCTGTGTTGCTGAGCTTTCAGTGTGCACTATATATTTGTGACTTAGCCTTCCATTTTGTTGTCTGCACCAAATGAACTGTGATTTTATACAAATGCATTTCAACTATTTTTCAGCAAAAGCGAGAAAGGAGATTGGGAAAAGGACAGGAGAAACGTAACAGTCCACCCTTTGCCAAATAATCCTCCATGTCAGCTTGGATGTAGTTCAGTACAAAGTGATATCCTTGAGTGCTTTTGGCTAAGCGTTTGTGAGAACATCTACAAATAAAGAGCTATGAGGTTTTGTTTGTCAGCTAACAGGTTCTTCGTAGTTGACACAAACTTAAATTATAATTGAAAGACATTTAAAGCATGCTTGGTTACTCAAACAATATTTGAAGATCTGCTCAGCAGTGAAACTATGAGCGTTTTTAGATGAGTGGGTGGAATTTTCATTAAAAAAAACACCTCTCCTGCAATCCCCCAGGATGCGCGTAAGGGGCGTGTTTTAAACGAGCAGCCCGCTCATGCAACAGTGATGGGAGGGAGATCCACTGTGCATGCTCTCCCGGCTGCCCCGACAAACAGCTGATATGGGGCAGATGGCCCAGAGCAGTGTTCATACCCAGGCTGCCCTGACATGTTTGTCAGGGCAGGCAGGGAGAGCGTGTGCTACACTGGGCCCCCTGACCCAGTCAGCTGTTTGTCAGGGTAGCTGGGGAAAGTGCATGCTGCTCCAGCCCCCCTCCTCCTATCAGCTGTTTGTTGGGTCAGCAGGTGAGAGCGTTCAGTGCTCTGGGTCTCCTGCCCCCTCCAGCTGTTTGTCGGGGCAGCTGGGGAAAGTGCATGCTGCTCCGGGCCCCCTCTTCCCATCAGCTGTTTGTCGGGGCAGCTGAATGTCTCATGGGACATTTAAAATGTAGATTAGTAAATCCTTGATATGTGAGGTTTTACTAATCTGGGAGTTTTTGTGGACAGCTTGCAGGAGAAGTATTTATACAATCAGGTAATTTGCGTATTTACTTGCAATCTCGCATGTCTGCATCGTGTCTAAAAATGCCCTGTGAGAGGAAAAAATGGTCTAGTTTTGATAGGACTTTTAAGAAAGAATCCTTAACTATTATTATTGTATTACAATTAAAAATCATAATAAAAAAAACACTATTATCACTGCTGGTTAACTATTGCCATTGTATTATGTTACTATGTAAGGTATTTAATATCTTACATTTTTAGTTAAAGTGACATGTCTGTTTGATGTTCTACCATAGTGATCAACATAATGAGAAATGCAAGATATTTTGCTTTGAAAAATATATTTGTGCTAAGTATTCTAAATGCAGTACACAGTCCTTTACATATAGGAAAGCTGTTTCCATAAAATTTTAAATAAACTGAATCTACTCACTGTTTTATCTAACACTTACTGTATTTTAAGTGTAGTACTAAAAGTTTTTATCCTTTCCTAAAACTTTATCCTAAAACTTTCTAATACTAAATGGCCCTAACACAATCATTCTTGGCTATCATAAAATGGCTATTTTTTCAGTGAAAAACAGAACTTTTTGAAACATTCCCATGAAATAAAAGATGGAAAATGTGGAGCCAAATCTATATAAAAATTAATTCTACCATCTTATGGAGGCAGTTCTGCAGAAAATTATGAAACCAGAGTTCTGTCCTCACTTTAGAATAAATGGAAAGAGAAAGAAAAAAACAAAAATAAAAATAAAAAAGAGACATCCATAAAGTCTTCATGGTACTCTGACCACTCATCTGCTTTCCGTCACTCCTATAGCTTCACTCAACACACTTCAAAGAATGCTAGGAGAGAGAAATGGCTTTTGAAAAATGACAGATAATTTCTATTTCACACCCCTAACCTCATTTCTGGTAGAACTTGACATTAATGGATTTCAAGAAATCTTTAGGCCTCCACTAACTGCTCTGCATGGGCATTAACGACTTAAAATGACACCGTTTAAGTTTCCTTTCATACTGTTTGACACTCTAGAGGAAGAGGGAATATGTCTTAAAAGCTCTGGCTATCTAATGGGCTTAATACTTTTAATAAGCTCTAGGAACAAGAAGTTTTCATAAAACAAATTAGAAGCTGTACAAGGGTTTCATAATGTTATTTTTGATTTAATTTTTATAGCAGAGTACAGAGCATTCCTGTGTGTTCAGAGGTTAGTAGTATGCTCTAACAACAGCCAGTGCCAGCACTGTGTTACATTGGTGAATCCAAGCAATTATTCCCTTACTGGCATCCCCTTTCTTGCAAGCCTATTACACAGCTTATACTAAGGACCAAATTCAGAGGAAAGACTAAGAAGATAGAACTTAGTTGTTCTCCAAGGCTCCCTTGGCATGTGGGCTGCTTCAGATTAGATTCTTCCACATTAAGAATCTTTTTCAATTAGTCAGATAAACTTACAAGTCCTTTTAAAGGCCATGAAGAAATGGAAGAAATTATGGAGGACTATTGTCCTAGCTACGGCTGGGAAGAAAATGTACAAAGCAATGTTTTTCTTGTGGAAAATGCAGATATGCAGATCTTCAGTTTTTTCCCTGGGAAAAGTTTGTTTCTGATTAAAGTTTTTGGTCATGAAACTTTCAGTTTTGGTCACCCCCTATTGAAACGTATAGATTTTGGTTGGACTGTTGGAATGTTGCACAGTTGGAGATGGCACTGGTGATTCATGGCTGCTTAATCACAGGTGTATATTATGAGGAATGTTGGCCTAGGCTCATTCTTCCTTTTCAAGCTTGCCTTCAGGGAGACTTCTCCTTGAGAATTCTCCTTGAGAATAATACTATGCCTCATAGGAACTGATTCTGAACCACAAACATGCATTAATCATGTAGTCTACCTAACAGCAAAGCCACAAAGGGAGAATGGGAGGTAGAATTACTTCTTCCATAATGTTCCATAATCACTTCCCTGTGCACCTAAAAGACCCTGGTCCTGACATTTTTGTTTTAGGTCTGGTCTAACAGAATGTTTTTGATTCCATACTAACCCAGTTTTTTCAGAACTTTCCTTCTACAGAAAGTATTAATGATTGGACTTTTGGTCCCAATTCAGTATAAAAGATATGTACAACAGAAATTCCATTTCTTTCATTCTTGAAAGGATAATTTTCCTTGCAGCTTAGTTTCAAAGATGATATTGAAGCTCAGCTACTCAAACGCACCAGCCATTTTAATGCTTCACTGCTCTTGCATCAATTTAGTCAAAACTCTGTCAGATATGTGACTTAAAATGTTTAATCAAAACATCTCCAATCTGAGTAGATCTACAAATTGGGCTGGATTTTTCACAAGAATAAGTTTAATTTCAGGCTTTCTGGAGTCACCTATATAAATTCCTCCAGGAATGAAAGAGACATGTATTCCAGGAAGCTGGAGTCAGGAAATGTACCAGAATCTGAAGAAATGATTGCAACTCTAACCTGAATATTTTGAAAGCTGCAAAAGAAAAGTCTTGTGCTCTGGCTGGACAAAGTTGGTTTCTACTTTTTCCCAAACCAGTTTTCCTAAACTTAGCTTTCTTACCTGTAATACCAAATGTAGTCAGAACAGCACTTAATTAAACCAATGTGCAAGAACATGAAATATGTGACATGGCTCTGTGTTTCAAATGGAAACCAATAGCCAGGATGCAAACCTGACAATTTGGCAGGTCTTGTACACTGCCAGTTCCAGCATGGGTTTTTGATAAAAGGCTTTAGCCTGTAGCATATTCTAAGATTTTGCAGATTACCTGCTTGCCAGTAGTACATTATGAATCAGAAATAATGAATCCTGCAAGGTTTTTGTGCTTCAGGCCATCACAGTCATCATTTTTCAGACTTAGTTTAATTTCTCACTATATTTTACTGACAGAGATTATATTTTTTCCTCTGCATTTTAAGGGTTTCCTTGAATGGGTTTCACTACTCAGCAGTAAAACAAGTATAAACTGTCATGCCAGTAGTGACAATGGGTTAAAACCCTTGATGGTGTCATGGCGATGGTCTGACCCAGGGAGGAAAACCGCAGTAGACACAGTCCAGGGTGGATCGGGCTGCTGAACAAACGTGACTGTGAGACGGTCACTGGGGAGGGGAAGGAAAAGAACAAAGGTGTACTCGGTCGAATGGTCCCACCCCCATGTTGCACCCAGCGCCCACCTCCTGCCACGATGGCCAGCCGTGACAGCTAGAGATGGCAGCCCTCCAAAAGACATGATAGCCCACTGTCGTCTGCTTTGCCCCAGGCAGTCGGACCTTAACCCAGGCTGTGACCTTGGAAGTTTTCCGAAGTCACAGCCTGGGATAGCCGCCACCATGGCCTGGGCCAGTCCTGGGCCAACATCTGGCAGCACCTGCACAGACATGCAGGTGAGGTCTGGGCCAAAGTGTGACATATTGGGCCACAGCAGGCCACTATTATGTCTGTTTTTTACCCAATTAAAGTTTTGCATATTCAGTGGTCTTTGTGTACTTATATGTGTACACTTTTCATCTACATTTGATGGTAGTTTATTAGGTTTTTGTTCATCTGTTGCGTGTCTTTCATTGTCTATTATGCAAGATTTCTGCTTTTAGTTTATGAACATACAAGAGGGAATTGACGGTGTTTAGTCCTAGCAGACTTTGAATTGAAAAAGGCTTTTGGTAAGGTGTGTACAGTTGTGTAAACTGTAGCATCCCAAATGATATGTCAGTGGGACACAGGGGGAGAATGCATACCCTAGATTCCCAGAAGTGGCAGTGGAAAGGCTTAGTGGACTTGAGGAGGAGGGGACCATCTGGGGCTGCTGTTCCTCTGTGTGGGCCCCACTCTGATCCCACCTCTTGGAACCATCAGCTTGAAGCACCACCTTGCTAGAACTTCCTTATCTGTGGTAGGGGGACCCACGCCTCACCACTGCAACTTCTCTGCCAAGTCACCAATCCCGTCCAGTTTCTGGACCCTGGTACTCAGTGTTCAGGGCTTCTGGGTCATAGAGGAGGAGGGCTCTGAGCCTAGAGGCATAAGTGGGGTATTCTCCAAGTTGCAACTGTTACCGCTTGACCTTTCTGAGTGGACAACTGAGTGTGGACTGGGTTGTATTTTTCTGTCAGAGTTTAAGGAACGCAAGAGAGCTTTTTTCTCAGGCAATCGGCTAGTTGCGGAGTCACTTTGGCCCTGTCTGTGTTAGAAGTATGGGCTGTTTTTAAAAGCATGTAAAATATTGCATGTTAGCGTATTCTAAAGTACCTGTTGTTCTCATGACTCAAGACTTAATACTTCAAAACCTGTTAGATGATCATGATCAACCTTCTCTAATCTGGACATCCCATATCTAAATCCTTTTATATTCTGGACACTTTTTATGTCCACAATCTCTCAGGGGACAGAAAGTGAATCTGGAGTAGAGACACACTGAAAAGCAAGTAGATGTTGGATCTGAAGAATCTGGTCAATTCTGAGGATCACTTTTGAATCTGGACATCTCTTAAACCTGGACAGATTGTTTGTGCCCCAAGATTTAGGAATGTTGAAAGTTAAATTGTATGCTTCTAAAGATCCCATGTGGAGGAATCCTGCAGATTTAAACCCTGTCTACTCTGCAGTTAAAAAAAGTATTTAGCCTGCTTGCCCATGTTACTGTGGTGCTAATTCTCCCAGCGGGGAATCTTATGACACGGCAGGGAATCTTATGGCAGGGAATCTTATGCACATGGACACTTGGCTTAAAATGTAATCAGCAGCATTATGCAGCTTTTTTTCTTACAAGTGTCAGGGCTGGATTTTAGCCATCACATTTTAAAACACAACCTATTTCCTGGTGTGAACAATGTCTTCTTTAACTCCTACTACAGTATTGGGGATGCATTTGGACCAATCAGAAATTTTCCATTTTTTTTTTCCTGTCAGAAGATATAGCTTGGTCAAAAATTTGTTCTAAAAAAACCCACAAGGAAAATATGGATTGATCTCTCCCTTAATACAACCTGAGATAGAGCAGCCTCAGGGCACCAGTGACTCCTGGAAACGGTGCCACATACATACATTAGGGGAGCTGTAATTTGCTAGGGAGAAAGGGGCTAGAACTAGATTTTCTGTAGAGAACTGTAGTGACCAGCATTTTCTTTTTGGATTGACCCCACCATTAAACTAATTCCTTTTAGTTTAACACAAATTGAAACATTTTGGACTTTTCCTTCTGAATGAAATTTCATTCCAGCTCAGGATAAAAATAAATGTCAAAAGACTGGGATTTCCCACATGAAGAAAATTCTGTTTCCAGGCAGCTTCATGCTTCTGTAAACCTAGAACGCTTCCACACATTCTCATGCACTCAACGTGCAGGTGAGAGGATGGAGCACCTGTAAAATCCAACTGTGGGATTTACACTGCTGTTGCTGCAGCAGCCTAGCGTCTTCCCAGCCGGAGCATCTGTTGGCAGAGTACTCCCAGCCTGGAAGCAGCAGCCTTGGGCAGGATGAAACCAAGGATGCTATCCATGAACAGAAAGGAGGCTGCTATCTGTCAGCAGCAGCATTGGTCTCTCCCAGGCCAGAGCTGATGTAGACAGACCAGAGAAGGCAGACAGTCTGTCTGCTGTGAGCCCCACCAGGGACAGACCAGTGCTACTGCTGGTGGATCAAGATGGAGTTGAGGTCTTGCTTATCTTGCATTGGTGCTGATCCCTGGGAAGCAGCAAAGTCCTCCTTGTCTGCAAAATCACTTTATTTGCAGATGACATGCTTGTCTATTTAACACAATTTTAACCGTGTAGCAGCCCTGGCTGACTGGAAATGCCATGGACAGACTAGACAAAGAAGAGAGACAATCACCCAAGCTTTTACTGCCCCGGGATTGACATGTACCTAGACCATGTGTGTTTGTGTTTTACATGAACACACACAGGCCCTTTTCACACAGACACTCTAACACTGATAAAATAGGTGTGACATTTTATTATACATGTTGCAGGGCTGCAGGTGTGCTCTGTGGGTGTTCTGCAAGATGTATAATAAAATGTAACACCCATTTTTTCAGTGTTAAGAGTGTCTGTGTGAAAAGGGCCATACATCTTGGAGAATATCACAAGGGCTATTGAAACATATCTCAATGGAGGTGAAACTGGGCACCCACAAAAACGGGCACCCCATCGAATCTGGACCCAGGGTTCCCAATTCAACCCACCCACATTTGAGCACTGTTCAGCACCTGAATGTGAGCCGATGGGCTACCTGTGCTCTCCCCAGGCAGACTCACTTGATTATTGCTGCTTCTCCCAACTGCTGTTCAACTGAGCTCCCACTCAGCTTTTCAGAGTGGGGGAGAGCAAGGAGGCCTCTCCCAGTGTACCAAACATTTCCTATAGCAGGGGTGCATTCAGTGCCTTCAGTCTCAAAAAAGCCAAGTGGAAAGAACCCAGCTCAGCTGAGCAGCAGGTGGAGAGGAGCAGCAGGAGCAGAAGCTGGATGGGTGTGCACAGATGGGAGTTGATCCCAAATTCTTGGGAGTGCGCAGGTGTGGGCAGGAGTTGAGATCAGGTTCCTGGGGCATCACAGAAAGTCCCAGAAGGACCCACATTTTTCAGGTATCCAGGCACCCAGTGGGGGGGTCAGGTAACCTTTTGGGTGCCCACTGGGGAGCCTGAAAAATGTGGGTATTACCCATGGGTGCTACCTGCTATGGCTCTACTTTGGTACCCTGCGGTTTGGAACAAACCCCTAGTTTCCAGCTGGATTCTCTCTGTAGGAAATGTTCAGCAGTGGGTCATTTTATTTCAGCTTTTTTTGCCTCGCTCCACAATTTGACTCATGCCTACACCTTGTCTCTAAGGCCACTTTTAGACGAGCGCACGGTGCGCTCGCACGTGGTTTCCAAAATCCCGCGAGACTGGATCAGACGAGACGCTGCCGTGAGTCACGCGCACAGGACAGGGAAGCGCATTCTTTTCAAGCCGCGAACGACCTACCGCGATCAGACTCCCGGTCAGTTCGCGACTTGAAAAGAATGTGCTTCCCCGTCCCATGTACGTGACTCGCGGCAGCGTCTCGTCTGATCTCGTCTTGTGGGATTTTGGAAACCACACGCGAGTGCACCACGCGCTCATCTAAAAGCGGCCTAAGACTCCATCAAATTAGGACATAGGCAGTCACCTAACAGAGCAGAAGTTCTCATCCTATTGCACAGGCTTTCCAGAATTTGTCCCAAAAGTAGCTTTGGCCCAAAAGTTTATGTAAGGAGTAGTGATGTCTCATACACTCACAAACTGAAATCCTGGAGAAGGAAAACAGCGACATTCTAAACAGAATTAAGACTTAGATAGGAGTAATATTTATAGGTGTTAGTGGAAGTTTTGTTTTCTTAAGGCCAAAAGCTTCAAAATAATACAGCATACTGTACATTTATTGATGTCTATAGTAAGTCAGTATTAAGTCTTGATAACCCTCTAGGTAGACATTGATTTTCTTTTTCTCCTCTGACAATGTTTCCTTCTTGATATTGACTCAACACAAGTCAATATTTGCTTAATATACAGTATTACAAAGTATACAGTGGTAATACATAGAAGCCTTAAAGCATTTTCTCAAATTATGCCATAGCATGGAACATTGGCTTTGTACCACCGCAAGGAATATCAAAAAATCTAATCAAGGCAGGCATTTATTTACCCAAAGTAAATGATCTGGCTGGCCTGCTGACTCAAGAAAGCAGTTTAATTCTGCTGTCATGTGGAGAAACCCACAGTTTTCTTTTTCTTCTCAGACAATATTTTGGGCATCTGTTGCTTCCCATTTCTGTATGCTCTAAAATGGGTGAAAGCAAATGTAGCACTTTTTCCCTGAGCTTTTAGCTCTCCACAAACACTTATCACAAACTATCTCCCCCCACCCCACATCTACCTGCTACTCCTCTAAACAGGATTAGACAGCACCCTGATTTGTCTCCAAGCCACATACTCTTGTGCCAAATACCTATATTCATTCTCAATACTTGCAGTTTAGCCTATGAACATTAAAAATCAATGTCTCTGAAAAGGATGTAGGAGTCATAGGCCCTTTTCACACGAGACGCCCCCACCCATCTCCACACAGTTTCACTGCATGGAGATGGGTGGAGGCACCTGTGTGAATGCCAAGCGGGATGGGTGGGGGTGCGTGCACACTCCCATGCTACACCCACCTCCACCCATCACTCACATATGGAGCAATGGGATCCAGTGCCCCATGCTCCATGTGTGGAGGTGGGTGTGCACCCGTGGGAACAGGCACACACCCACCGAAGCTGCACACCTATTCCCCCATGCACTGCGGTCTGTTTTAAAATGGCCATAGTGGACTAACAACAAAATACCATGCTCTGGCAGACCTAATGCAATTATTAGATGCATTAACACAGGACTACTGTGGGTAGGGAACAGAGGAAAAACAGTACAATGATATCTTTTATTGGACCAACTCCAGTTGATGAAAGTATGCAAGCTTTTGGATCTCACAAGGTCCTTCATCAGGCAATTCAGGAATTAGAAGTGAAATGATTTTATGGTGTCCACATTTTTAGAAGGATGCTGAAAAATTGCATGATGGCAGAGAAGAGACTCAAGAATGATCTAAAAAAAGAATAGTCTATCTAAAAGAAAATAAAAGAATGGTCCATCTAAAGAAATGGTCTAAAAACATGCCTTGCAGAAAGAAACCCAAGGAGGTAAATCTGATTATCATATCAATAAGACAGTTAAAAGGTGACTTCAGTATGGTACATAAGCACCTTTATAGGTAGAAACTATTGGCTACTAGAGAGGTCTTTATTCTAGCTGAGGAACTTGTAAGAGCAAGAGGCTAAATCTGAAAAAGAAAAAATTCAAATTAGAAGCAAGGCACAGACTCCATCAGTGAATGAAACAGAGCTGAAATTCATATCTGCTATGAATACCAAATTTGATGAATTGGGTATATTTGTGTCCATTTAAATGAAGCAGATACAAAGTTCTATTTGCTTCCTGCTTCATTTGTGGAAATGAATATTCATTTCAGATGTTTTGTTTCAGTAACTCGATATTTTGTTTACTCCATTCTGGTATTTTGGTAATAATAGTGCAATAACATGGTTGCGCAGCAGTATTGTGCTCAATAGTAACAAATAATACCGCCAACATGAACAAAGTACTAAAAATGAAATACCAACATTACCAAAACTACCTAAACAAAGTCAACAATAAATGAAATGTACTGAAGCAAAGTAAAAAAAAATATTCAAGACATTGAAACAAAGTAAGTGAAGAGACAAATGGGAATATCTCATAGCTAATAAAAATTATTATAGAGGTGCAGACTTGTCTCTATTTGTTAAGGCGAGATGGAGTTCTCATTGAAGCTCTGCCTATTTTTAACATGGCACTTTTGAGTCACTTGAGTTCCGTTTTGTGACTAAAATCTTTTGCGGGGGATTATTCTTTAGTTAGGAAACTTACCAGAAATTAAATGTTCTAGACAGTTAAAGTTCTGCCTGAAGCAATCGCTGGTAATTTTTTGTATAGAATGGTGTTTTTAATAAAAGTTCTCGTTAAAACAACATCACGTTGAAGGGAATAGAAAAAAATTCTTATGTTGCACATACACATTGTAGCTCTGCTAACGTTGTATAAACATCTTGTGTCTGAAGTAGAGGTGAGAGATGAGGTGGATAGCAACAAAAACAAATGTGGTTGTCAGATGGTGGTTCGGCAAAGACGGTCACCTGAGAGGGACATTTGGGGGGAGGATGGCTCGGGCATAATGACAGGGAGGTTTGGGAAGAGAATGGCTTGGGTTTACTTGAGCTCACTCATCGGATTTATACTACTCTTGCGGTGGAAGTACACGCTGCAACAAGACACTGAAACATGACGTAGTTTGCCACAATAATTCATCACAGTGTCCAGTTTTCATCGCTTACACAAGCTAACACACAATAGAATATAGGCTCACTAGAATATAAGCTCGCTATGTTCAAGTGCTAGAAACAGAATGTCTCTTGCCACAGCAATACTTTGGAGTGTCAAATATACATCAGCGTTACTAAGCAAACTGTTGAAGTATACAATTATGTATATTCAAGTTACAATGTTGAGTATACTTTGTTATTGCTGTCTGGAATCATGGCAAGAGAAAGTAAGGTAAAGAAACAGCTCAATTGTATGATAATTTTATTATTAATTATTTATTATTTATTATTTTTATTATTTTTATTATTATTTATTATTATTATTATTATTATTATTATTATTATTATAAATCTTGAGAAACATTTAACACATTTTATTAAAAATATAAACTTTGCATTTATTTTCAACAAGTATACACTTTCACTTTATTGCAAGTAAGACCTATAAACACTTAAGTAATGCACTTTACAAGAAATATAAACTTTGCATTTCTTTAGAAACAGTTTAATCTTTATATTTATTAGAACTACAAATTTAGATAAAACCCAAAGAGGTAAACTGTTAACAAAAAACAAAAAAAATCTTCTCTCTGGAAAAAGAAACTTGAGAGCAGTCGGAAACTTAACATACCTGACATTAGACGTAACTCTTTTTTTGAGCTGAACCAAATAGTACTTCTGGGTACTTGGACCAAATTCCAAAGTTCCGAGTAGTTGGTCCGGGTACCCGGAGGCACTTTGGACTCTTTCCGAAGCTTTGGACTTCAGAAACTGAAGTCCGGGACGTCAGAAAACTTTGGAAACTTAGGGAAACTTTGGAACTCTTGGGCACTAGCATGGCACCTCAGCAGGTGTTGCAACATGCAGAAGCTACAGTCGCTTAATTGCCTGCCCAATCAGGGTGTACAGAATGTGCACAACAACTCATCCACCCCATCCTCCTTCCCCCTCTCTCTTAATTTCCTAGCCAATAAGGATGCACAACAACACATGCAGCCCTTCCTCCCCCTACTTTGCCTGCTAGGAGGATGAAAGACAGTGTGAGAGAGACAGAACATAAGCCAGAACAAAAAACAACACCACCACCATCATGTAATTAAAAAGTCAACAGGGTATGTGATCAGTAAGTTCCCCCACCCCCAAGCATGCCCCATGAATGATACACATGCAAGACTTGAAACTCGGGATGAGTGGGAGGGGGTTGGACTGGTGTGCCCCAACAAAGAAAGTCGAAAGACTACATCAGCAAGCAAATGTTATTTATTTATTTATAAACTCCCTAACAACTTCCCCCAAAGGCTGCATGTACACATTGGACAAGAGAGGGGACAAAATAGAACCCTGGGGGACTCCACACATGAGGCCCTGGGAAGAAGATGAAAAATCACCCAACCAGGAAGGAACGGAACCACTCAAGAAGGGACCCGCCAATTCCTGCCTGGTCCTGCAGCTGAGTCACCATCAACTCATACTCAACGGTATCAAATGCAGCTGAGAGATCTAATAGGATCAACAGGGTCGAATGACCCTGGTCCAACTCATGGGAGAGGTCATCGACCAAGGCCACAAGTGCAGTCTCCGTGCCATATCCAGGATGAAAAACAGACTGCGGGGGATCGAGAAAGTTAATTTGGTCCAGATGCTCCTGCAACTGCCGAGCCACCACCTGCTCAATAACCTTCCATAAAAAGGGAAGGTTAGAGACCGGCCGATAGCTGGCTTGGATGTGAACGTCCATTGATGGCTTCTTGAGCAGGGGCCACACCAGCACCTTCTTAAGGCAGTCTGGCACCCTGACCTCCCCCAAGGAGGCATTGACAATCCCCACTAGCAATGGCCCTAATGTCTCCTGGCTAGCTTTAACCAGCCAGGACGGGCATGGGTTTAATTCACAATAAGTGACTCGGACAGACCCCAGGGCATCCCCCGCATCTGAGGGTGACACATTCCGAAATTCATCCCACAAAACAGGACAATACGGGGCCTCTGGTTCTACTGCCTCTGGTTCACCCACTGCTAAAAATGTTGTGTCAAAACTGTGGTGGATCTGAGCGATTTTATCTGCAAAAAAGTACACAAACAAATCACAGCGGGCATTTGATGACTCTAAATCCAGGCGGAGGTAGGCCAGACTGACCAGCCACCTCACCACCCAGAAAATCTCAACCGGGCGTGACTTAGCAGATGCAATGAGGGCAGCAAAGAAAACTTCCTTTGCTGCCTGCACTGCCACGGCATAGGTAGATAACCAGACTCTATGCCACAATCGGTCAACTTCAGCACATGAGAGACATCACCATTCCTCTAACTGCCGCCCTTCCTGCTTCATCCGCCGCAGCTCCTCCGGATACCACGGGGACCTGTGTTGTCGGTGGTTCACGAGCAGATGCCTGGGAGACACTCGGTCAATGGCCTCCACCAACATGGAATTCCACATGGTCATGAGGTCATCGATTGAGCAGTCATCGAGATCAGAGAATACATCCCCTAAAGCAATCTGGAATCTTATAGGTTCCATAAGCCATTGGGGGCAAACCATCCCAACTGGTTCTGCAACCTCCCAGGGGCTGACATGCGCCAGGATATGAGCCTGGAGGAGATAATGATCCGACCATGACAAGGGTTCTGATGACACCTCCTCCACTAATGGATCCCCCGCCTCAAGGCCTGTGCAAAATATCATGTCTAGGGTATGTCCTCCGACGTGCGTGGGACCCACCATCCTCTGAGACAGGCCCATGGTTGCCATGGTGGCCATGAACTCACACTCTGCCCCTCTAAGGCCGTTTTCAGATGAGTGCGCGGTGCACTCGCACGAGGTTAGGAGAGATTAGATGAGACCCCGCCGGCAATCACGCTTATGACACGGTGACACACATTATTTTCAAGCCGTGAACTGACCGGGAGTCTGATCGAGGTAGGTCATTCGCGGTTTGAAAAGAATGCGTGTTGCCGTGTCATGTGTTGTGGATTTTCAGGCTGAAATGAGAGGAGGCTGCAGCCGGAAAGTTCGATCAGGTTTATTCAGATGCACAGCTGTGGGACCACTGGTACTGTTACCAATGGACCCTGCCTTACAGCAGAGAGATTTCTTATATACCCAGTAGTAAACAAGCAACCACACGTGGTCGGGATCTAATCATACATGTACACACATAACCTTATCTGACAAAAATACTTCTTGTTAATGGGTTGTTGACGTAAGCAAGTCCAGTTCCTCGAAACTAGGGAGGAGGGGGCACATGGGTGTAGCAGGATATCTGGAAATGTAGCTAACCACAAAACCCACACACACATGTGTCAGCATTAGATATAGATAAGAGCCAGCACAAAGATGTCAACAGGAAACCTCCTGGAAAGCTTTGCAGCATTATTTTCTTAATAGGTTACTTGAGCAAAAGGCAAGCTGCATTGCATAGTAATGGAATCTTAGGCCTAAAGCATTCTCAAGGATTTGTAGGCCAAAATACTATATAGCTTTGGGATTCTTCCATACATGTGTGCGATTGCCGGCAGCGTCTCATCTAATCTCTCCTCGCGGGGTTTTCGTAACCCCGTCCGAGCGCACCGCGTGCTCATCTAAAAATGGCCTAAGACTGGCGGCAGCTTAGATATTGAAGTCCCCCAGGACTATCGCCCTGGAGCACTGCAAGACCACTGCAAGGTTACAAATTACTAACAGTAGGTCTGCGATTTCATATTTGAGTTCCTTCAGAACTCTGGGGTGAATGACATCTGGCCCCTGTGACTTGTTAGTATTCAGGTTTGTCAATTTGCCCTAGAACATCCTCCAACATCACATTGATTTGTAACAGCTCTTCTGATTCCTCACCCCCAAAACAAGGATCTGGCATGGGTACCTCCCCAAAATCCTCCGCAGTGAAGATGGACGCAAAGAACTAATTCAGCTTCTCTGAAATGTCCTTATCCTCCCTGATGCCCCCTTTACTCCCTTGTCATCTAATGGCCCAACTGACTCCCTAGCAGGCTTCTTGCTTCTGATGTATTTGAAAAAGTTTTGTTGCTTGTTTTTACCTCTTAGCAAGCCTCCCTTCAAAATCTCTCTTGACCTGCCTTATTAACACTTTACATTTATGTTGCCAGTGTTTATGCTATTTCATATTATTTTCATTGGGACTAGCCTTCCATTTCTTAAAGGATGTCTTTTTGGCTCTAATAGCCTCCTTCACCTCTCCATTTAGCCATAGTGGAAGACTTTTGATCTTCCTGCTTCCTTTTGGAATGCATATATTTGTGGAATAAATACCCGAATACTCTTAAACACAAAATTGGCATATTCACTTGTAACCACTGATTACCAACAAAGGGGTTGATCCTAAAGCCCTGCATGCATAAATGTGCAAGTTGCACACAGTTTGTGTGTGTGTACATGCACATCAAATTCCCCATAAAGCAGGTTCACATGGGTTGCATACGTGCTCTGCAGATGACCCACACACAACACGCAGGACTTAGGATCGGACCGAAGAGCAGTAGACCCTTGATCAGTTATAATCTTTAAACCAAGACTAGATGTCCTTCCAAAAGGGGGGTGTTTGCCAATAGGGATGGGCGAACGCAGTTCAGAGTTCGGACCGAACTTGGTCTGTTCGGACATCTGAACCGAATGTCCGAACTGAACTCTCGAGCGACCGAACAGTTCGGTCATGTTCGGATGAGTTTAGAGGCAGGAAAAACGTCTTCCGAGGACCGAAAATTAGGTTTCAGTTTCAATTTTGAAACTGTTTCGGTTTCGCTATTTTTGAATGTTCGGCCAAACTGAACTCGGCTGAACTGAATCATCGAACCCGAACTCGGGTTTTGAACTGAACAACCGAACATCCGAACTGCGTTCTGTTCGCCCATTCCTATTTGCCAATTGGAAGTTAGTAGGATTGATATAGCAACAACTGGAGGATATTCCAATAGTCTGTGCTAGGAGGTCAGACTAGGTGTTCTCAGTGGCAGTTGGTGAAATTAAAATCAGTGAGCCCAGTTCCCTAACATTACTCCAAAATGTCAACAGTACACTATTTACTTTCTACTAATTGAAACAAAAAAATATGGATCAAATTTTGTCACCACTTTTTGTTGTATTTTCTTATTTATTTAGACTGTAAGCTCTTCATAGTTGGGTTTTAATGCTCTTGAGGATAGTAAAGACAGGGCACTTTTTGGCACGATTCAAATATTAAACAATCCTAGGAATAACCTCTGCTTACACTTTTGGCATTGTGTGAAAATAAAATATTGCATCAAGTGAGAACAAATCTGTGGCAATAGACTGAATTTTAAATAAGGAGCCGTTTGTTTGGAATCTCTCCCATAAAAGAAGTGAATGTAATGGAAGCCCAGTAGGAGAAACAGCTGTTTAAAATAATATGCTGCTTTATTTTGTCTTTTTTTATATATACCTTTGGATTCTGTGTATTTTTTAATGTCATTGAACCCTGAGAAGTAATTATATTTTACAGGAATAAAAGGCTCAGTGGCTGAGGCACATCATTGAATAAGATCTGTGAACCTCAATACAAGAAAATTGTGGGTTTCTGATACAGCACAGCCATTAGGTGATATTCAGATAGCGCCCGCCGCTGAACTGTATTGAGGCTTCAAAGTCACTGTCAATCATTTGATCATGAAGTGAACTTTGCTGATAAACTGCTGTGCACTTCATTTATCCAAAGAAACGGTGATTGCTGATGGATTATAAATGCAGAAAAGCAGACAGACAACCTCCTACTAAAATTTTGAGCTTTAAAAAAAGCCTTAAAATTATACTGTTATTTAATGGATTTAAAGATTAGGCAAGAAGACATGGAATGGAATATAGAATAGGGCTGAAACAAGATTTTGCCAAAACAGGAAATCTCATTGAAATCCCCGTTCGCGACACTCTCTCGGTCAAATAAAGAACCTCTTGGTACTTGGTAATGTCTTGACTGAAATTTTGTTTCCCGTTTACTGCTTTGCCATTTACGCTTTGCTGTCCATTTCAAATCCTGAGAGGTAATACTCCACTCCATTTCATACTCCACTCCATCTTCCCTTCTTCTTACTTGTCATTCATTCCTTAATTAATCTGCAATCCAGTAGCAGATTGGTCAAAGCAAAGGAAAGAACACAGAACAACAATTCTGATTGGAGGCACTTGAGTGGAGGTTAAGGGGCACTGAGGGAATGTTAAGGTGTGGGCTATTAGCATAGTGATTGACTCAGAAATGTGGAAACAACATATCCATAAGTAAAACAGTACCCTCAGCAATACAGTAAGCGGTAAATGAACAGTACGCAGTAAATGGTAACTGGAAAGTTGGTACATCGGGGTGATATCTCACGTTAGTGTGAGAATCAAGAAATTGCATTGGTATTGGGAAATGGTTGGAAAATCAGTCCATGGTGAAATTTCTCATGAGCATCAATTTAGCTGCTCATTTTAGCCCACATATTAGAATCATTGCTCCCCATTTCCAGCCAGCATAGTGCCATTTTATGGAAGATTTTTTTTATGGTGGTATTCGGCCAGCTATTCTCCATAGTGGGAGACAATTAGAGTCATACTTCTTAAGTCATTCAAAACATTATAAATATTATGCCATTTGTGATGCAATAATATAAAATTCAATAGCCTTTACTGTTTGGACACTTAAAATGAAGAAAGTCTTAGATGTAAAATATAAATAACTTTTGGTTATCTTGGATTAAAACTCTTGTGGACATTTATACTTAACACAACATAGCTACACATTTTGGCACAGTTTAACTTGTAGATGACTTGAGGGGAAATGGTGTATTTGATAGGACAGTATTGTGCGATTGGATAGGAGTGCCGTGTGCCTATGCTTAACTCTAGATTCGTGACTCCCAAATTTTGGTCCACTGGTCATTGGGGTTCCAGTTCCAAGAATAAGTTGCAACTATAAGGCAATCTTTGGTTCCTGCAAGCATCCTCCCTCAAACTACATGTTCATTATGATAGCCCTTGTAGCCACCACCCAGACATAGTGGGTGGTTCCTGGTTCCCGATAAGGCAAAATTTCTTAGCATAGGGCTGAAATGAGAGCAAGTGTTTCCATTCTGAAGAGAAATACACACGTTTCAGGAGTTCTTGTGAGTGTTTGTCAGTACTTCATCAATTTCAGATGATTACGCACTTCTGCCCTTTTCCCATCACTTTCCAGGAATTTTCGTCACTTTCAGGGACTTTGTCACTTTCAGGGAATTTTATGGCAGTTTTACAGCACTTTTATGGCAATGTCCAGCACTTCCCCAGTGCTTAGCCAGCACATTTTAAACTACGCAGCCCCCGGGGTGTGTACGGACTTGGAACCAGCCCACAGCAGCCCTGTTCAACTTACGAAAAATAACAGAAAATGGCAAACACAGTGGGAAAGTCAGTAAGTTTCCATGATGCATGACTCTCGGCAAATGCTCATGACAGAAACAGCACTCGACATTATTTCTCATTTCAGGCCTACCCACATACACACTCTCTCAAGCTACGAAGTTCACAGCATGAGTGCGCTCATCCCCTTTTGGGATCTTGCAGTAGTTCGCCTGTCTTAATTCAGTCATACCAAGAACCTTACCTAGCCTTCTTGCTTACATCACACTTTCTACATGAAAACTTTAAACTCTCCTTTAGCCATATAATAATAATAATAATTAATAATAACTTTATGTTTATAGCATTCTCCCCCTATCCCCCCACCCCGCCAGATGTCTCTCAGAGCACTTCACATTATAAAAATGCAATAAAACAAAATTTATTTAAAACATGAATCCATTTAAGAACAATTGAAAAAGAGAAGGCAAAGAGGGGGTGGGGGGAAACAGGATGGGGCTGATCCTATGCCCCACGCGCATGTCCATTGTGCCACATAGAATGGGGTTGGGATTGTGATTACAGCCATTAAGAAGAACAAGCATTGGGTCCTAAAAGTACCTGGAGAATAAATAACTCTTTAGGTGCTTTTTAAAGGTGAGGTGGGAGGAAGTGAGATGGGCATCTGGGGGGAGCGGGTTCCAACATACAAGTTGTGAAATAGACTGGTTTACAGTGACAAACTGAGGCATGAGGTTTCTTCAACATTGCTCATCCTCTGCTCCATGTCATGTACCTTGATTCACAGTAAGTAATATAGGACTTCTAATGCTATGGGGTATGGGCTACACTGCTGAACAGTGTAACCCGTAACCAAAAACTATCCCATCTTCAAAACTCAGCATGGTGAGTCAGACAATCTGAGTCAAACATTGTGGGTAACAGGAGGTAGTTACTAGTTCCATAATATAGCTTTAGTTAGTTTTTTATTTAGACGAGTTACACAATTTACAAAATTCACTCACACCAGTGGTATCAGGAAAAGTGTTAAATCCACAATAACAGGCACATTTAGAAATACCTACAGCGCAATCACTGCGTTGCAAGTCACTACCTATGGAGAGCAGTGGCTGCTGGTGGATTCTAAGACTGGTGGGGCGTAGGGTGGGGCCAGAGGTAGGTGGAGCCTAGCCAATGGTAGGTGGAGCCTAGCACTGCAGTACATCATGCAAACACAGAGCAAGCAAAACAAACTCTCTTAACCCAACTATATTATGTGAAGTCCTTAGCACACCATAAAAGCAGCAGCATGGAGTTCCACTTCTCCCCCAAGACCCCAACCGTGCTGCACACAGTTCTGCTGGGATGCAGTGTGAAAGCCAGGAGCTCAGCCAGGCAGGGTAGAGTAACTAGTCATTAGCCAACCAACATGTGGCGTGGCTGGCCTTCTTACAGAAAAGCCCCCTCCCCTCGCCCTCCCAAAAAATAATAATCAGAAAGCAGACAATTTGGGTCACAGGGTGAAATTATGGAAGATAAGAAGTGGAATCCTGATCACTCTAGTCTCTCTCTTCACAACTGTCTTTTTCTTGTTGTTCTCCTTCCACTGAAGTGCAGGCTGTCAGGCAGGGAACACTAGACCCAAACTAAAGAACACCACAAGACACAAGCACTTTCAGCGTTCCTGGGCTGCTCCTGACAGTACCTGCTGCTCTGCCCGCTTGAATCTGGCTGCCTGAGACTAAAAATCCTCCCAGGGCAGGCCCAGTCAGCAGATAGACAGCAGTGAAGCACGTCTCCCTCCACGCACTCCCACCCCATCCCACTCTGTTTCTGTTCCCCCCTCCCACTATGAACCAGGGCCAGCTCAAGGGCCACATTTATTACCACTCAAATGTAGTGGGTTTTGGCTGAGTTCCACTAATGGATCTCAGCCGGGGCACCACAAGTCCCTCCTCCTGCCCTCCTCTTAACTATTACAGAGAGAGCTATGCTTCAGGGACAGTGCCCCGAGCATGCTGTCTCTGGGTGTCTTCAGACATAACACTGTTCAGTGTTCTGTAACACAGTGTCCTACTGTTACAGGGTTTAGACAGACCATCAATGCAGTGTTCACCCCAAACACTGGAAGTGAACAACTACCAGGTCTTGACAGTTTAATCAATGTTAGGGGTGAACGGTATGTTGACGGTATGTCTAAACACTGTAGTGGTAAGACACTGTGTTACAGAACACTGAACAGCATTATGTCTAAAGACACCCTCTGTGGTGCCTGCCACGCCTCCAGCCCACCCCCACCCCTGATGTCACCAGTCCCCAGTCCTCCCCTACTCGGTCCCTCAGCAGCGTGCTGCATGCCACAGCCCCGCCTCTCCAGCTCCACCTTTATGACACTGGCCAGGGGGAGGGGAGATGAAAGTGACTCAGCTCCTCCATCAGCTGAGTGCTGCCATGCGGCTTGCCTTACTTGTTTGGACACATGCACAGGAGGTTCAGGGCTTAGGGAACTGTTAGACGATCCCGCTCACAAGCGGGATCGTTCAGTGCCGGCATCTCTCCCCCGGCTTCCTCTGTATGCCGTGTCTGATGTTCAGACACGGCTTACAGTTGTTGTGCGCATGCGCACCCGGCCAGGGAAGCCGGAAGTGCAGCGTAAAGCCGGCACTTCGGGGATCCGCGTCTGAGGGGCCAGGATCGCCGACCCGGTCAGACGCAGGGTAAGTTCTGGCCTTAAAGTTTAGAGAAGCGCAAAGAAAGGCGGCTGATCAAAGGATCAGCCGCCCTTTTTGTCTCGTCTATAAACGTCCTTAGACTGATGCCCTGTGCCTGACCTTGCAGTGTGGCCATGTTTTTTGGTCTCTGCACATGTGCAGAGAGCAAAAACATGGCAGTGCTGTGAGGATAGGTGCAGGGCACTAGCATGTGCCTCCTGTGCATGTGCCCAAACTGAGTTGTGATGTGGTCACTGCGCCAACAGCACAATGACTAAGTACAGATTGCAGAGCAGCTGAGTGAGACCAGGTGCACAAGGGGTGTGTGTGTGGCATATGCTTATATATGCTACATACATGCTTAATAATAATAATAATAATAATAATAATAATAATAATATAATATACCCTGATAAACCCTAATAAACCCGGGGCTCTGGAAACTGTATAATCAGCTCTGGATGATCCCCAGATCACTGTTGTGTGTGTGAGACACTCCAAGTTCCAACCCTGTTTTAAATTCAGTTCTGATGAATAGATTAGATCTAAACATCCGATCTGAGTTTAAAGCAGGGCTGGAACTCGGAGTGCTTCACTCACATGCAACAGCAATCTGGGGTTCATCTGAGACTGATTATACAGCTTTCTGGCCCTGCGGATATCGGAGTTATGTGTGAGTTCACTCTCTAGCTAGCAAAAGCATAGCATCTTGCTATTGTATAAAACTAGAGGAGTTGGACTTATTTCTTTCTTTGTATTTCACTACTTCCCTATACAGATTGCTTTTAGCTTTCTTGAATGAAACCAATTGTTCACTTTGGGTTGATTTTACCATAGGAGGTGGTAGTGATAAGGGAATAAAAATATTCCATTGGGAAAATTCACCTGCAAAGGTGCTGGAAATATAATGGACAATGAGAGAATACGGATAAAAAAGACAACTCGATTTCTTTTCTTTTTTAAAAAGGTAGCTTTGAGGTATTTAATCTCACTTCATTAAATATTTATAATTATCCTTATAAATGCCTGCATATTTTGATATGCTTTATTTTTTTTAATTGCTGAAATACATTTTGGCATCCTTGTAATGCAGCCCATATTGAATGCAAAAAAATACTGCAGGATGGCCATATGCCAAGAAGGTATGACCTTCTCTCAGCAGTTAAAATAAAGAGCACTTTAGCTCCCACACTAACATGAGGACCAACAAACTGTGATTTCTCAGGGCTTGTGTGGTCCCATATGTGAAAAGCCACAGAGGCTTTGTTTTGTTATCCTATAAATAAAAGGACAACATGGTTGTTATGAGAAGCAGTGGGTGTTTTCAGACAGATGCAGGTCTAGCCACTCCTGGAGCTGCTCGGGTGCACCCTAATATTGGCCCATGTTCAGCCCCACCTGGCTTGGGTTTAAATAAACCGAGCAGGTTCCATGGCCTGTGGTCTGCCTGCACAGTGCCCCTCCCGCACACGATAGAGTTGCGGGCTGGAGCAGCTGCAACCGGCAAGCCGGAAGTGGAGCAGTGCCATGGGTCTGTGCATTAGGCGGACCACTGCTCCGCTTCAGGTCAGTGCCCCAGGTCTGGCCAGCCCCCTCCACCAGTGGCGCTCCAGGTTGTTCCAGAGCGCTGCTGGCGGAGCTGCCCCAGAGCAGGCACAACCTGCCCTGCTTCTGCTCTTCTTCAACATCTGGCAGGCTGGATTTAGAAGGACGGGCTACCTGGGGTGAAGTGAAGTGGGGTGGCTGTTGGTCTGAAAACACCCAGGGTGAACTCACTCAACTGTTCTAACTCTGATAACTGCGGGGCCCTGGAAGCTGTATAATCAGCCCCGCATGGGCCCCAGATGGCTGTTGTGTCTGAGTGAGAAACTCTGCACTCCAGCCCTGCTTTAAACTCAGATCTGACAAATACATCATGTAAACATCAGATCCGAGTGTAAAGCGGGGCTGGAAATCGGAGTGTCTCACTCACAGTGATCCAGGGAGCCACCCCGAGCTGTTCTCAGGAGGGGCAGGGTATAAAGTCAGAAAATAAATAAATAATAAATAAATAAATCATCCAGGGCTGTTATACAACCTCTGGGGTCCCACAGACATCAGAGTTTAGCACAGTTTTACGTGTGAGTTCACCCTCAGTGTAGCATAGAATAGATTGTCTGCAGTGAGGGAGCTGCGGAAGCTAGAGCGCCTTGCTCTGGGTGTTACTGAAGGAGTGTGTGCTATTATCGCAGGCCAGTGCAGAGCTGTATAGCCCCATCTTCCCTCCCTTCTCCTTTCAGGAAATCAGCACAATTGGGTTTGTCATTGATTCATCCTTGGTACAATTTAGTGGGATCAAGGGTTGAGACTGTGACTTAAATCACTGGTCAGGAAAGCAATGATACTTGAACCTTGTTTCCTCCCTCACGCATTCACAGACGTGAAATGGTCCCTTTCAGACGCTATGAATGCAGTCTCTGACTGTTTACCATTGTGGGTTATTCAAGCAATGTGGACTTCAGTCATCTGATTTCTTATCATAGCTTTTATCAAGAAGCTTAAGGCCAGAAAGGACCATGATTGGCGTCTAGTGTGACCCACTGAAGGAGGGCACTCAGGAGAAAGGGAATACAGATGAGGAAATTCACTTGAGTACAGGGGGTGGATCTGTTGGTTGGAGTCATGCTCTGGTCCCTCCTGCCCTCCCCCTGGCCCAAGCATGCCCCTCATACTCCTCCCTCATTTCTTACCTGGTCTATGGTGCTTGTGCTAGTTTTATAACTGCCCACCCCACCTCCCCTTGAAAGAAAAATATTTGTGATTTAGAAAAATATTCCCCAACCCCCTGCTCTAAAGTCTGTTGGGAAGTTTTAAATTTAAAATAAACCAAAACCCCAGAGCAGTGAAAGTTTAAATAGTGGCTACAAAGATAATGAAAAACAGCTGCCACTTCTGAAGACTGGAAAAGTTATTTTCACTACAGAAGTTACATTTGAGTAGAGAAGGGGTGACAATTACTTTTAAGAAGTAAAATTGCTAGTTGGTTTGAAGATTTATATAGTAATAGTTACAAAAAGTTAAATTTTACTGATTATATTCTCCAGTAAGTTATTCCTGGTGCAGTTACTATATTTCTTTAGATTTTTAAAGAAGGGCTGTTACTTTTGAGACTGAAAAGTAATCAGATTGCTTGTTAGACATACATTTTTTTAAAAATTGTTAATTCCTTTAAAACTCCTTTGAATACATGAAACTCGTTGCTGTCATCAATTACTTTAACAACCCTGAGCACAGACAATGCTCCCCCCTCCTGGTAGAAATAAAACACTTCAACTTCTTTGTTGCTTCACATTTATATTATCTAAACTGTAATTAAAATGTGTATTCTTAGCTGTTGAATATAAAACCATGGCACTGGGAAATGTTTCCTAGAGTTACTGTGTATAGGTGTCTCCAATTTCAGGGCATGGCTCAAACCATTTGAGCAACACAACAATGAAGCCTCTATAGGAAATACACGTAACCTTCTTTGTCTAATTACCACTATATTATCCCATTATACTGTCTGTTCTCTCTCTCATCACGCTTTACACATTGCACACTACGCATGTGCACACACACACATACACATCGAGATGAACATGTAACAGAAACCCATGTGCACATGGACATACCAAGTCATTATTTGTTATATGTACATGTAAAATATCATGCTTGCATGGCTTTTTGAATGGTAATTAGAGTGTTACATGTATCCCTCATACCTTAAATGTGTATATTTTTTACTCTGTGATTTCTGCTTAGCACAGTAAGACGATCCACTATGTAGTTGTTATTCTTCTGCGTTACTTTACTTTAATACCATGTAGAAGTCTGAAATCAGTACTCTGCCTCTGTATACCATAATACTTCTGAAGTGGAGCTTAGTAGCTATATTTATTGAAGAATTGCAGATGACAGGTCTCCCTCCCCCAAAAGCTATTCTTCAACTATAGTGGAGATCAGGGTTTGGATCTAACATACTATACCACAGTGGGTGATTTCAGACGTTATGCTACCATGGTCAACCACGGTGAATCCCCCTATGTGGACTGTGATGGCGAAAAGTGATTCCTGCCAGATGGTCACCCCCGGCGGGAATCGCTTTGACCACGCTTTTGGAGGTTCGGCCTGGGCCGTGGTCAATACCCCAGGGGGCAGGCGGACGCTGCGGCCGCATTGGCTGCTGCACCTGCCTGTCTCCCGGAGGGCAGGTGGTCTCCCAGAGGGCAGGTGGCATGGGGGGTGGGACTGTGCGGCCGCACGTTGCGCCACGCAGTCCAGTCCCCTCTCCCGATTCCTCTCTGGAATCAACCGGCACATCTGTTGACGGGCCGTTTTGATTCCAGAGGGGAATCAAATGGTGATTCCATGCCGAGGCCAATGGGCGCCCCGGCATGTCTGAAATCACCCATTGGGTCCAAAAACTCTGAAGACAACAGCAGATGGTTTCTTTATTACTGATCCGCTAGAAGACAACTTATCCCTCTAGGTGGAGAGGTATTTTCTGAATCCCTTTCTTCTTGTACAAGGGATCCATAATTTAGCACTTGTAATAGACAGAGTAAGAAATTTTAGTCACATGGATAAACACAAAATACAGAATGTACGTTTTCTATCTTGCTCTTTATATTTACTTAAGGAGTACACATTCATGTACAGGAAGACTGCTCCAAATTTCATATGTTCTGCCTGCCCTCTTTACTGTTGAAAATGAGTCTCCTTTATAGGCTGACATTCAAAATGTTATTGGCCACCAACTATTAGCAATATTGGCCTCTGATTTGGAGCCAAATTGGCTTGTAGAGGGTCAAGCACCATCTCTGTGCTTACTGATGATCCACAGTAATGTTATACCATAGAAAATCTAGGATTGTATATTTTATCTCTCAAAAGATAAGAGTTTCCACAGTTGCTTCTTCAAAGATAGGGAGTAGAAAACTGCTCATATCTGTTTTGGGAATCTTTTATAGTAAAAGACTATATTATTTAGGAAGGAAACACTTTACGACTTTCCTGAAAAATTAATTCTCCAAATCCTGGAGATGGATGATCTTGGCAGCAGAGTGTTGAACAGAAGTGAGAGGGGCAAGATCAGAGCTTGGGAGGCCAATAAGAAGGAAGATGCAGTAGTCAGGGTAGAGATGACTAGAGAATGGACTAGGGTTTGGCAATGGAAGTAGTAAGGAGGGACTGGATTTTTGCAATGTTATGCAGAAAAAAGCAACAGGCCTTAGCAACAGACTAACCCACAAATACATGTGCATTTTTGGTGTTAAAAACCTGACAGACCAGAGCAGTAACTTATTTTTAATATATTTCAAATGTTAGAATATTCACAATTAATTCTCCCTCTCCTTTTTTTCATTTTACTAAATAAATCCTCCACCCCCCTATTCATTAGGTAAACCAAGAAAAGCCTAGAGTTCACCAGTGGCTGCTCTAGAAAAGTTGTTTCACTAAATTAAACTCGTGTAGTCTTGTCTGGAGTACAGGAAATAAACCCCACAGCTTTCCTCCCTGTAACATTTGATGCCAGTGACGATCCTCAAAGCAATGCAAAAGCAACCAAAATGGCTGCAGGTCTTGACAGTCCAGAATTTAAACACATGACTATCTTGCCTGAGGTATCCTGAACTTCCAGATTCCATGTGACCCAACTAATTGCCTCCTTTCCTTTTCTTCATAGTAAGCTTCATGGCTTAAATCTCTTTAGCTCTTCTCTTCTATCCCCAAGCTTGATCATATGGTGCCTCAATCCATTAGGGATGGGATTTTCGGTTTTAACTGTGACAGCCTGAAAATGGCTGTCAGTTCAAAACCAAAGGATCCCAAAATTGGGCCATCTCGGTTCCTGATTTTCAGATCTTATGTTCCCATTGAAGTCAACAGAAAATTTCCCCATTGACTTCAGTGGGAAGAGGCCGGGGAAACATCCCCCACACCCATTCCCCGGGACCCACTCCTGGCATCGGAGGGTCAGGGTGGGGATCCATGTCCCTAACACACACACACACACACATGGGGTGCTGCACTTACCACTGCTGGTCTGGGTCTAGGGGGTGGGTTGAGGAAGGACTGACGATTCTGCTGACAGCAGCTGGGTCTCCCCTACTGCCGGGTGGTGGTGGGAGCTGACTCCACTGCCAGGCCGCATGGCCTTCTCTACTGCGGGGCAGCAAAGAAGGCCTGGCTGCCCAGCAGCAGAGCCGGCTCCTGCCACCACCCAGCAGCAGAGGAGGCCCAGTCACCAGCGGTGGATCCAGCTCCACTGCCAGGCAGGCCTTCTCCGCTGCCAGGTGGCAGAGCTGCACCCATGAAGACCTCAGTCTTCTCCACCAGTCTGGGTCCAGGAGGAAACACTGCTGGAGCTCCCTGCTCTGGCAGCGCACATATGCAAAATGACCACTGAGGCCATTCTGCGCATGTGCAACCCTTTTCCAAAATGGCGCTGGCAGCATTGGCACCATTTTGAAAGATGGCAACCATTCTGCGCAGGAACTGAGAACCGAGCTACTTCCAAAATCAGGGATCAGGGAACCAAAAGAGATCTGAAATTGAAATTAAGCCCTGTGCCCCAGCCCTACTATCCATCCATTTCATAGATCTTGAAGGAGAGTTGGGGAAGTCTTGTCTTACAGCCTTGTCTGGCTCAAGGATTCTTCTCATATCCTTTCTCAGTTTGCAGTGCTACCTACCACAGCTTCTATAAATAAAAGTAATCCAAGTGAGTCACTTTTTGTTAGGAGCAGAAAGAAAAGCAGATAATTAAGCAGATAATTCTATACAGTCTAAGTATTAAAAATAGAATATAATGCATAGCTATCTGTCTGTCTGCAGACAGGCATGTGCATACACGTGCCCACGCACACTCATCAATATTAGCCTATTAAAAATCCCTGGCTCGTGATATTTTAAAAGGAACTTTGAATCAAAGAAAAACAAGATGCTTAGAAGCACTGTAAATTATATTTGGGGAATTGGATTACCATATTCATGCTCCCACTTGCTGGCTGTGGCATTATGTTTAACCTCCAGCTTAAGGTTTTGGTAAAACACAACCATTTATGATTTAGAAATGAAGCAAAGAAACCTTTGAAGTTAATGATGCTTTACAGAGAGTGTCTGTCCCGTGCTTCAACTAGCACTTTGTTCTGGTAACATTGTTGCCTTTTTAATCAGGAGGTCAGTGAAAACAGTAAAGACTTTTTATCATCATCCTGATGAGGCAAATAAAAGGCTAAAGCCAGATTGCAATCAGTCAAGGTTTTGTAGTATGCCTAGCATCTCATAGCAAAGCAGAGATAAAAGTATGTGGATCTGTAGTGAAATGTTCTGGATCAGAATCAATGGTGTCATGCATTCTCATCCATTGTCCTGAACACATCTTCCTCACACTGACTGCAGTCCATATGGCTAATTCCCTGATCTTTTTTCTACCACCTGTACATCTCTTTTGCACGCCACAATATTGTATTTCTGTTTCAACCTTAGACAACCAAAGGAAAATGGTTATGAAACCAGAATGAAATATTTATAGCTCAGAATACTAGTGTTGGTAAAATGATTCATTAGCTTTATCTTGGAAAATTGAGATATTTATTCATTAACTGCAATTTTATGAATCAATTGTTTAATGAGAAATTAATGCACATTTCCCCATGTAAAACTAAGTGTTGTCATGCGTTTTCCTTGATTAAAAATTCAGCTTTTTTGAGTGCATCTAAATATTGAATCCCTGTTTTGCTATATCTGGGTCAAAATATCATGCATGTGTGTTATCATTATTGTGTGTTGAATGTGGGCAAATGCAATTGTAGTGACACCTAGCCCATTTACAATTAGATAGAAAATCCCAAACTCTTGTACTGTGTTTAAGTAGAATTTAATTTCATTGTGTGAAATGGGCACAATAGAAACTGGTTCAATCCGAGATTGGGAAATATTTTTGGACTAAGAAAAGTGTTTAGTTTGGGTCCAGTTGAACTATGGCATGCTTGTTAAATTGAGTCTAAACTTGAACGTCATTCTGGTGTAGATACAGGATAAAACCTTTATGTACTGTCTTTAAAATGTCTCCTGTTTCAAGGGCAGAAGAAGAAAGGTTAGCAAAGTTGTAACAATTTGTACAAGAGGGAAAGGAGGTTATTATTATTATTATAAACATTTATATAGCGCCAGTCATGTACTTGGTGCTGTAGAGAAACATAGAAATAGACACAGTCCCTGCCTGTGGCTTACAATCTAAAAGACAAGGAGGGGGAGACAGGGAGAGGGGACAGTGGGAGAGACAGGGGAGAAGACAAACAACATTCAAGCAGATGTGAAGTTTCAGGTGCGTGTGCTTG